>JAQGBT010000847.1:0-40479 GCA_034698585.1 Disparrhopalites patrizii | reverse complement strand
ATCAAGTCACACCAAGGGAAGAATATAAGTTGAAGAGAGGGAGAGAAAAGAGAGAGAGAGAGGGGGAGAGAGAGAGAAAGACAGAGAGGCAGAGAGTGAGAGGGCGAGAGGATTCTCAGGAGAGGAGTGCAGACTCGCTAAGCCGGGAAATGCGAGACATGGAGTGTGTGTGCAAATTTAAATTTATAATATAGCCCTCTCCCTCCCCCGACTTCTTCATGCATGCATCGTGGTTAGGAGTTGGGGCTAGATGAATCCCTTGTAATGCAGCCTCGTATTATTTCTTAAGAAGTGGAAAGGGAGAGAGAGAGAGAGTGAGTGAAAGAGAGAACGTTGAGGGAGAAAGCCAAGGGAGAAAGCAAAGGGAGAGAAAGTGCAATGAATGGCCAGAGGCACGTACATTGCCAGGCTCTTGGAAAGTACACATAAGCATAGAAACTTAGATTCCTTCCAAGTACTTAAGCCTGGAGGAAGCCCAGAGGGAGAAAAGTGAGCAGTTTCACTCCTCACAACACTTTCTCTCTCTCCTCGCCTTTCCCTTGCACTCTTTTCCCTCCTTTCCCTCAATTCCTCTTTTATTCCCTTCCCTTCTCCCTCTTTTATTCCCTCCAAACCCCCCGCGTGTCTCCCTCCTCCCCTCCTCTCACGTAATGAGGTGTCAAGGCAACCTAATATTTCTTATATTAGGAGGCTTCAAGTGTGGTGTAAAATGGAGGGAAGTGGCATTTGATCATAAATTTCCCTATGTGCTAAAATTATAATGAGAAAGAACAAAATATACCAACTGGGAAAGTACTTTCTTTCTCCCCGGAAATCACCCATTCCTATTTCCCACGCAAAATATAACCAGAGGAGATAAAACCATTTTTTTTACTATTTCGGAATTTCTCACAAAATATATCTTTACTGCTCACTCCTTTTTGGAAGTACCGGGAGAATTTTTTTGGAGTGTAAAAAAGGAGAGTAGAAAATTCATGGGCTGCAATCTTGTTGTTGCTTGCTTCATCGTCCATAATTTCGGATTAAATGTGACTTTTCCAAGGCAGACATTTCTTAAGGTAGCAACACGTGTGTGGACTGGATTTTTGTATTTTATTTCTATGCCGAGGGTGCGGAGTGTGTGCGTGACACATGACAAGGGGAATTCGACGGCAATGAATTATATCATAATTTTTTTTCGCTTTCCAAGGAAAACACGTCTCAATCCCAGCATCTCAACTCCATTTCACTGTCGTCGATCCAAAACGAAAAGGAATAGCTTTTCAAAGGAGAGACGAATAAGACAGATTCTAGATTTCATCTGACTTCCACAACAAAATTGTGCTCGCATACTACTTGATTTCCCTATCCGGATTTTTTTTCCCTTTGCAATTTGAATGCAATTGCACTCACGTGTTTACGTAGACACACTCACTCCCATTACAAACGCGTTTGGGGCCAGAGAGGAAGAAAGCGCATGGTTTGGGATTCCTTTTACATAACTCCTTTATTGGGGGATTTATTGGGGGGAAAGTCTAGGAGATTTTTCTTTTTGTTAGAAGAAAAACAAAGTGGGCCGGGGAGAAAATAAAAACAGAGAAATTCTCCATTGCCAAGCATAGGAAGGGATGAATGCAAATATTTTCTGCCTCTTGACTTCTTCCCTCCCATCAAAATGGATTAAAATGTCCTCTTTCCCCCTCAACTTCTGACATTTTATTTTGACATCACCAACCAGTTATTTGCACAGGACCCAATTCCGTCTCCTCCTCCATGACCGTGCCTTTGGAGGGGAAGGATTGATTTCTCCCGGATATTGCCTCTTCAAAGTTCCTTCGGGCTGTTTTCGTTCTAGAAAAAAACGACCAAACCAATAATTTCGTACTAAGCAGTTGACTTCAGCTTCTACCGTATGTTAAAAAAACATTTTCTGGAACGCAAAAATCCTTTTTTGGAACTAATTGCATTGCTTGGCTAAAAGAATAATATGAGGCTAAATTTCTAAGACTCCACTCTAAATACATTATATGTAGGTAACCTAATTATAGTTATAGGTTTGTGAAGGGAATTGAGATGTAAGATTCACATGTAAAGTAGGATCCAATAATCGATGCCGAGTGTCTCGTCTCAAAAATGGCAATATGGAGAGAAAAGAAGTCTCATCCGAGGAATGGTTCCTGTAGTCTTTGAAGCAATTCATCATGAAAGCCGTATAACTGTATTCTTTTTTTATATTTTTTTCCCAGGCTTCAATTCATTCTTCTCTCTTTCTCATGTGCTGCTCCCCTGAGAATATTTCTCTTCTTCAAAAGTGGCTGGATTTATTCAACATCACAGCTTCCCTCCCCACATAAAAGTGACTCCCTTTTCCACATTTCTCCAAGCTAAATCTCTATCCATATTCATTTAATCTTGCCCGGGGTTGCCTCTTAATAAATGTCTTGTGTCGGTCCTGGAATTGCTAGGCAGGATTTTGCAAATCCGATTAGAACTGGAGAAAATGTCCCCAGAAAACATTGAGTAACTGAAATTCTATAGAGAAATTACATGGACAAGGGCCTATTAAAATGCGTGTGTCAAATGGAGGCAAGAAGAGTACAGGCACAAGTAAATAATTTAATAACTTTATATTTCAACTTTTTCCAGGTGGAAGAGCCCGAATTGGTGGAGCGACCGGAGAAAGAAAAGTTCCTTTGGAGAAGCAAAAATAAATAAAAGCTGTGCATCAACCTGCAACGTCAATTGTTGCTGGAATTGTCTTTGTGAGCGAAAAAAAAGAGTGACACCCATAAAACTTGTGTGTTTCTATTATTATGAATCCGCCAGTGCCGAAAGAAAAGAAAGTGTCGTAAAAAAGGAACAACCAGAAGAACCAGAGCTTGTGTACCGTGACCTTTCCTTGTCCCAGGAAATCCCACGAATTATTACAAGAGGAAAAGGAAAAAATTGTACAATTTGCCCCAGAAAACTCTATGTATTTCCGTTCTCTCAGTGACTGCTTATGAGCGCACACTTCAATAATTACTAAACTCCACAAGGAACTAGGTGTAGCCAAGATCCCCGTGGAAGGCCAAGGGATAAAAAAGAATCTGGAAATACTAGCCGGATTTGTCCAAGAAAAAGCTCTCGTGAGAAGCGAGACAGAGTCTGTTACAAAAAAAAAGGCACATCCATTATATGTAGAGCCGGACCGCAGCTATAATAATGAAGGAAGTGATGTCGTAAAAATAAACAAGGGGAGGAGATTAAACCTTAGCCCAATTACTGGATGGACAATAAACCCTCTTTTTTCCCTTTCGGCTCGTCCCGTGGCAATGCACTTTTTCCATCACAATTTCTAAACCCTGCGACTGCGCCAAGTGGTAGATTTTGGAAGTTCTACCAAACACAATAATAATAACATAATTTGGTCTCTTTCTGGTCCCAGTAATCCCGCGGCATGTTAGTCTCCTAAAGGCACATGGTCTCTTGAGTGAACTTGGAAATAACGGGAGGAAAGTGCGAAGTTTTATTTTTTCTTACTGCGTTCCCTAAAAATCGGGCTCCGTGGCGCACATACGGAAGCGGCAGGGGCTGCCTAACGGCGGGAGGAGAGGGAAGATTTTGGGGACAAGAGTCCCTCGGTCCCGGAGAGTTGTAGCCGCCAGGGCGGACTCTACCACACCGAGCTTGCTAAAAATCCGACTCCTCATCTTCATCTTCCTCCGTTGGTGGTGGTTCCCGAATATCTTCGTCGTCCCACCTCCCAAGGAGCAGCCCGAGGCCGTCGCCGGACCAAGTGGTAGTGGGAAAGGGACGCCCAGTAAGGGAAAGTCTGCCAAGGACCGAGCAAAACCGCCCGAGGCAAAGAGAAAGCTCAAGGAGCTCCCGCCAGTCGTAGAAGAGACCAGCTCAGACGAGGACTCGGACAGAGCCAAAGCCTCCTTGGACTCATCTGATGAAGAGGAGTCCTCGGACCAAGTCAAGCGAGTCTCATCCGAAGAAGATAGCTCTGAGGAGGAAAGAAGCTCCGACGAGGAATCGGATAAGGAAGATAACAAGGAAGACAAGGAACCCCAAGAATCTTCAGGGGCGTCCAGTGAATCCGAGGCGGAGATCAGTAGCAGTGAGGAGGAAATTGAACAACAGCCGGAAGCCAAAGCGGACACAGCGGATTCGGCGGAAAAACAACCGGGTCCTTCCAAACGGCCATTGTTGGCCAAGAAACGACGGAAGGTAGAGAAGGCTCCTCCGAAAAAGCGGGGGCCCAAGTCTGTGGAGATTGTTGTGATTGACAGTGAGGACGAAGAAGAGATCTCAGCTCCTCCACAACCTCCTCCTCCGCCTGTACGTCGACGGGGAAGACCCCGGAAAAACGAAATTCGGATTCCTCCGCCGCCACCTCCAAAGCCCAAGAGGGGTCGGGGAAGGCCACCGAAGAGGAGGTTTCAACGAAAGGAAAAACAGGAGCAACAAGAGACCATGAAAAAAAGGATTTTCCCAAAATAATTTGAATTCGGTGCTTGACATTACCAAAAACAAAACTTCCGGTAAAAGTACATTTTAAAAGTACAGCTGAACTTTAAAAAAAATTTATTGAAACATTACAATACAAATTAACGACTCAATCAGGAACATGAGAGGCTCCGAAGGGGCCCCGCCCGAGTAATTTGTTTCCCTCCCCCCGTCGCGGGTGAGGGCGAGAACACACTTAGAGTTCGTTTTTTTTTATTTCCCAATCACAAATTCTACCCAGTGACGACAATTTTCCTTGTAAATTGACGAAGAAAAAAATCATCTCGCAACAGGTGTTGCTCTTCCGTTGTAAAAAAAATACCAGGGAATAATAGAAAGAGGACAAACATGTGCTCCAATTCAGGTAAGAAACAAAATGAAATGAGCGTACAAATATACTTTATGCATACAAGATAAAAACATGGTGGCTACTTTGTGGTAATAGTACCAAAAAAAACTTTCCCCATTGTGTTTTACGGTGGTAAAGATCGAAAGGATTTACTCCATCCTCCTCCTCTACTGCTTTTACTACCAAAAACAGTTCCCTACTGAATCGTACAAACGATAGGAAAGGAAGGTTGAGATTCATACAAAAAATGTACACGCACGCCCCATGCAAAAAAGGGGCTGAACGGAGGGGCGAGATAAGGGAAAGTCGGGATTATTCATGAATAATTTAGGGAGCAAGATTAATATGTGGAAGCGGACTTGTTTTTTAAACTTTGGCTTTCTTTCCTTTATACACATTGACTCTTTGTTGTCTCTAACCTCATCTGGGTGGCCGTTCTGACTATCTCTTCGCACTTTTGTCTTCGTATGCTCTCTTGCCACTTGTTCTCTAATTCATAGAAATATTCTTGAGCCATATTGCTCACTGTCTCCAATTTTTGTGCTTCATTTCTCATTGTTTCAGTTTCACTTTTTTAATTTTACTCTTTCAACTTCTGTTTTATGTGGTTTTCCTCTTTCAATTCTCGCTCTTCTCTTTCACGTTTTCTCACTTTCAGTTTCTTTTTCACTATTTCTCGCTTTCGCTCTCCTTTATTACTTTCACTTGGTACTCCTTTCGCTTTCTTATTTTATCAGTTTTACTTTCTATTTTTCCTTTTCACTTTCTTTATTTATCAGTTTTATTTTGCTCTTTTGATTCCTTTTACTTACTTATTTTATCACTTTCTCTTTTATTGCTTGTACTTTCTGTTTGTATTTCTTTCACTTTCTCTTTCGATTCGTTGCACTTCCTCGTTTGATTCATTGCACTTTCTCCTTTGGTTTCATTTACTTTCCTTTTTAGGCATTTTACTTTCTTTTCGTATCTCTTCCACTTACTCTCACTACATTTGTTCCTCCTTCACTTTCCCATTTGATTTATTGTAATTATTTCTCTTTTCCGTATAATTCACTATCTTGATTTTTCTGCTACTATAATTTTTTTTTACTTTCTCCTGATGCCACTTTTGCTTTCCTTTCCATCCTCCTTGTTGTTTTTCACTTTGTCCTACAATGCTCTCATATTACTCTTACATTCTCCTGTTCAATATTTCTGTTCTTACGGTCTTCCTGTCTGGTTCTGCTGCGCCTTTCATCTACTATGATAATCTTATCTCCTTTTATTTCTCCATGTATTTCAATCTCATCCTCATACACACATCCCGCTTTCCCTCCGTCCGCCTTTCCCTGACCAGTGATGTAAAGTGGGGGTGCCCGAGGGCCAGATCATTATCCTCCTCATCTTATCTTCATCTATGAAGAATATAATCAATGGACCAACTATTTTCCTCTGTTGTATGGAGGACGGAGGAACTCAAACAATGATGAAACTTTTATAAGGAAAAATATGTTCTCGGGCAAGGAAATTTGTAAGAGGGAAATGGAGATTCATTTTTTCCCCGCTGTTCCCTTCTCTCTCCCCCAGTGTTATTATTATGAGACACATCGCGATGGATTCGTAATTCAATTTCCCGGTTCAGACAATGACAAGAAGAAGATAGAAGGAGAGGAAATTGTCTCAAGGGACTTGTGGTCCAACAGGCTGTGGGGAAATATAGTGGATATTATTATGGCTTGCGAATTGAAACTCTCCTACGCGTCATCAGTTGTGTGTGATTGCTTGGAAAGAAAGCTTGAGATTTTTTTTCTTCGTCTCTGGGAGAGACAAGGGAAAATGGGAGAGAGAAAGCCTGGAGATTCTCCTCGTCCATATCTGTATGCATTCATGTGTGCAGAATCTACCGAGTCTGATGAACTTTGGGAGGGATTTTATTATCCACTGATAAAGGGAAGTAGTTTTTCTTGCATTTCCTTTTCCCTCCAACTTCCATTCCCTTTCTTCCCCAATTCTTCCCTGTAGAGGGCTAAGATGTACTTCGTTTTTATTCGCAATCCGGATTGCATTTCACTTGCCCATCAATGACTCCCGTCCCACATCTTTCCCCCTCCATTTCCCCTTTTCTATATGCCATTCCTACTCATATGTTGCTTTTTTTCTCGGATCTTTCTTCGCGTTTTGTCTTCTTTGTATGCCTTCCCTTTTTACCGGGACTTTCAATTGCTGTCTACCTTATTATTCTACTGGGCTGGCTTCATGCTCCTCTTGAATAACATCCTTTTTTGCTTCTTATGTTCGATCGTATTTACTTTTTGATAATTTTGCGTCTTCTGCTTTATTCTACCATATCCATATGTATCTATACAATTATGTTGTTATTTTCCAAATTTTTTCTCTTTATTATTCTTTATTTATTCACCACGCAAATTTTTTATCATCTTCCCCTAGTTTTTGTCTCATATTTGTTGTTGCCTTTTGCATTATTTTTTCCGTCCTTTTTCTCTTTATGTTTTCCGTCTTTTTTCTCTTTATTTTTCCATCTTTTTGTCTTTATTTTTCCATCTGTACCCCTTTATTTTTCTATCTTTTTTTCTTTATTTTTCTATCTTTTTTTCTTTATTTTTCCACCTTTTTTTGTTTATTTTTCCTTCTCCTAATTTTTCCGACTTCTTTCCTAATTTTTCCGACTTCTTTCCTAATTTTTCCGTCTTTTTTCTCTTTATTTTTCCCGACTGTTTTCTTGTCATTTTCCTTACACGTGTCTCCGATTTTTTCCACCGTTTATCTCCTGATTTTCTCCTTTGTCCTGTTTTCTGTTCCTATTTTTATCGTTATTTATTTTCTCTTATTTCTTCTATTTGTATTATCTGTTGACTGCTTGAATTTGTCCTTTATCCTCTTTTGTTCTACACCTCTTTTCCCTTTCGTTTTGCCGCCTCTTCATGTTGTCACCTTTCGCCCTTTCCGTCCAACGCATGTTCGTTTTTATTTTCATCTGATTGTTCTCCAGCAAAATCCTTTTGTACGTAAACATCCCCTGTTTCTTGCGCCCTTATTTTGCTTCGTCGTCCTTGAAGGTCAATGAAAGTTTCAGGAATTTCAAAACTAGAAAAAGAAGGGAAAAGATTTGAGATGGAGTGACGTATTTGTTGCAATTGTTCGCATGCTGTTCCGTTCTTTCCATTCCTTTTTCTTGAAGCTCTCCGCGTGACTTCCCCGTCTCGGTGGCAAGTCCTCCTCCTCCCAACATCTTCCCGTTCCTCCCGTGAAACGTGAGTAATTTGGAAGAGTTCCGCCGTCCTACTGGAAGGAAGCCACATCAAAGAGCTCATCTCCTTTCCCCGTCTCCTTTTTCATCCCTTCTCAGCTCCCCTTTGAAGATCTCGATTCCAAGGCTCTGGGTTTCTCCCTCCAAGTCTCAGACTCTCTTCTCAGAATTCCCAGAACTCATGTTTTCTTGATGAGGACTGACCATATCCTCCGGTCTGCTCCTCGCTCCCTCGGATACTCATAGTAATAATCTTCCAATAAAATAATTACTTGCTCTCTCAACACGTCTTCAAGCACGTGTGGGCAGTCGGAAGGGAGAGGAGAAAACGTGAGTTTTGCTTCTTAGTTCTTTTGTTACATCTTTGGATCCCCGGATTTTATTTATTCCAGCTGGTCAAGTGCGTACGTAAGTTGAGTGGGCACAAAACGTGGCTAGGAGACCGTCCACGGGAAATAAGCCTGCAAAAAATGCTTTGATTCCTCCATTTTGTATCCAATTTCTCACTTTCATCCGCCTTGTCAATCTGGGACGGGAGCTAATTTGGCGAGTGCGGCCAACCATTTTATTTGTTCGGGTAGAGATTCTGCACTTTCACGGGGACGTGCAATTATCGTGCCTGCAAGACATAATAATGTTTGGATTTGGCTCGTTAGTGGGAATTTCGAGTTTTTTTTAATCACGGGACTTCATGTTACTTTTATTGCTTCTAATATAAGCCTTGCTTTCTCTTTAGTTTCCTTCCCACAAACTTCCTTTAGATTTATATCGAAGACCGGAAAAGTTCCTGTGAAAATTTTCGTTTAATTAATTTCGTATTGTAGCCCAACAAACATGTGTACATACGTGCGAAGTTAATTCATATAAAATGAAAAAGAAAAGAAAATCAGAGAAGAGATAATACCCAGAATCAGAAGCATACACAGGACAGAAATATACACAGAAAGATAAATACAGCAACACAGAAATCAGTTACGTGAAACCAACAGAGAGAAAGCAGTAGCTAACAAAATTGAGGAGAGAACGCAAAAAATACAGAGAAAGCCGTACAAAGCGGAAGGATGAATAATACAGAAATAAATAAACACAGAACGAACGAGAGAGACAGTAATACGGAAAGAACAAGAGAAAGCAATTTCCGAAAGAAAGAAAAAGTGAGAAAGCAGTACAAATTGAAAGTGAAAGCAAGCCATACAAACGTGATGAAAGAAAGCAATTTCCGACCAAAAGGAAGTCAAAGGAGACAAAGATGTATAAAACGCGAGAGTCTAATGCAAGAAAGCTCTACATAATCAAAGAGAGAGAGAGAGAAAGCAGAGAGAAAGCAGTACAACGTGACAGAGGAAGGGAGAAAATAAGAGAGTGGAATCGAAAGAAATGCGGAGGAAAAGGGAGAAAGTGGGTCCAACAAGCAAGGAAACGTATTAATTCCTCCAGTCATAGATAGGTGGAAAACATTTTTTTTTATCTCCCTGAAAAAAACTTTTGCGTGCCAGGAATAACGAAAAACCGTCCACAGTAGGATCTTACACATTGCTGGAAGCATCTGTAATTAAAAAATCCTTTCCAAAGAGCGAGAGCGTGTGTACAAGTACAAAGTTGGGAAGACGGGAAAAGCAAACATTTTGTGTAAAGCGGGGAAAAAAATTAATTTGCGGATTCTTTACCTCTTTAAGTATTCACATTCTCATAGGATCTAAAAAACGGAGGGGGAAGAAAGGGGAAATGAGAAGAACTTGGAGGATGCGAAAGATGATAAATGAGGACCAAGGACAGCAGTCCGTCCCATCATTATTGACGACAATCTGGGGAGTGATATCAAGAGTTTACTCTGTTGATTAGACGAAGCGATTATATATTACCAAGCATATCTTTCCTTTCCAAAAGGACTGTGCAAAGAGAAGAGGAGGGAGCTTTTGTACAGACACAAACAGACGGAGAATCTAACTAAATGATCCGCAATCATTTAGTTTGACAGGACGGCACACATTGGCTGAAAGGATTTATGATTTTGAAATTCCTCGTTTCAAAATTCCTCGCAAGTTCCAAAAATTCTCCCCTCTTCGTCCAAGCTTTTGGTTCTCAGGCCCTTCCAGGAATTGTTTAAGCCCAGGGAATGATGGAGATGGGAAAAAGGGAGAGGAAATTGGATTTCCTCTCCCTTCTTGGGAATATCTTTGGATTGGCATGTGCTTTATTATTCCAGCAATGATTTCACTGTTTGATCCCAGCACGTGGTGCTTCAGGGGGATTTCCACTACAAATTGTGTGTCTGAGGATTTTTGGAAAGATTTTTGAAAAGAGAAAGCGATTGCGGTGGCTTAGCAGTGGCCCACGTGTGCTCTCGTCCCTATTGATTTCTACAGAAGCACAATTTCTCGCAATTATCCACTTCAAAATATCTCACTGGAGACATAATTTATTATTGGACAAGAGATCACCAATAGAATTCAAGGACTTATCTACCTCCAATTATTGTCCCAAGAAGCGGCCTCTGTCCTCCATGATTTTTGAAAAGTATAATAATAAATCATGTATAATAATAAATTTAATATAATAACTTTCCCCGAATCTACTCCTGCATCGGAAATTTCTGTGTAATGATTCCCCACGAAATATTGGTGAAGCCATGGAAAAGAAAATTCTTGTTAATTGCAATATTTTTTTATGTCATCAAATTATCGGAAGAGAAAGCACGCTTCCTGTCGGGGAGGGGGGAAAGTACGGCGTAAAAACAAAATCAAGTTACATAAAGAAGAAAGGAAATGTCACATTTGCACGGGGAAGCAAGGACTGGAAGTGAAAATCACTTTGAGGAAACCAGATAGTATAGACAAAGGACTTTCACCGTTTATATAACCACTGAGTAGACAGGGAGAACAGAGAGGGAGGGAACAAAGGACATGACAGAAGGGGAGGGAGAGAAACTATAAAGAGAAATCAAAGGACTTGAAAAAAATGTTATATCTGTCATCATAATAATGGGAGAAAATCGTTGACAGGGGAGATGAAAAGAGAGAGAGAGAGAGAGAGAGAGAGAGAGAGAGGGAGGAAAAGTTTTTGGGAACGAGCAGGAGAGTAGGAGGATATAATGACAAGGGCTGAGTTGAGTTGTAAAAGATCAAAAAACAAACCATGGCAACTTTTCGCGAAAATTGGAGGGTTTGGAAGGGGAGGGAATATTAGGACCAAAAAATAATAAGTTTCTAGCGAAAAAAATGAGTTCCCCGGGAGTTTCATCCATGAGTTCAACAGAAGCTCTAGAACAATCAAAGGCAAACGTAAAAACATATAACTACATAATACGTGGAATCAACCAAAAAATGGTTGTTTGTCCTCATAACAAGAATTCGCTAGGCTTTAGAACAAAGTGGAAATCAGGCACGTGTGAAATACAAAAAAACTTCCCGGAAACAGAGAAATCAAAAAAATCGTTTACAAAAGTACGAGAGAAAGTTATGATTCAAAACAGGGAAAAACGGGTGTGGAGGATGGCAAACAAAAACTGGAGAAAGGAACAGGGAGAATAAGAGAGAACTGGAGGGAAAACTGCGGCGGTTTGTCGTTTGTGTGGTGAAAAGGATAATGAAGGGTTGAAAATTGTTTATGACAACCTTTTCACTGTGCCTTGGGTCCAGATGCAAAAACTTATTTTTTTTGGAAGCACACGGCTAGAGCCAACTTTCCCTGGAGATGTTGGGCGGCTGGTCCTCCCAGTAATGCCCTTTCCCCATCCCTCACGCCCAAATACACCACTAATGGACGAGGAAGAGCAACCTTCCCAGGAAAAATTAAATCAGGACACATACAGCCCCATGTAAAATGCTTTTGACATTGTCTTTCCTCCAAAGCATGTAAAGTACACAATTTCCAGCCATTTTCTTCCTCAATAAATTGTGAATTTATGGCTTCCTTCCGAATTGCTTCTTCCCAAGGGAAAATCCGACGCACATCCCCCTCCGAAAAGAAAATAGTTACCCCCAACTAAAGTCACCCGCAACCCCATCTACTTTTCCTTCCAAAAAAAATGTAATAAAATCCTAATAATAGCTCATTCTCTATTTTCGAGGAGGAAACCAGAAAAATCTGGAAATTATCTTCAGGTTTACCAGATTATAGTTGTATATTTCGTAGACCCAAAAAAAGTTGGTTCAACCTGCTCCCCTTTTGTTGTTCCGTTGTTGCTCCCAACAACGGCAGTCGCCTGAGTAAATTCCATCCCATACTTTTAGAGCATGAAGAGGGTTGAAATTGGATTTTTGGCTTCAAGTACCATCAAAAGTGAGTCAAAATATTTCCCTTGAGTGGGCACCTGGGACGATCATTTCCCCACTTGACTCAAATTAAACATATTTCCTTCCATAATTCCAATATAGGCTCCAGATTTCCCAGAACGTTGATGTTTTCCCAGTTCACAAAGGAATTTTCCTTTTTATAAAAGCGCACTTCCAGTTAATTAGCTCCAAAGTGGAGATTCCTAGTATCTACTAGCAATGTAATGAAACTAGAAAGAGGCACGTGGAAGCCAAGAAGAAAGGCTATAACAGTGGAAAATCAAGCCAGCGGTAGCGTCAATAGGGCAACGAATCAACTACGAGAGAAGATGTGCTAAAATACGAATTACAATTGGGCACATACGGCCGAAAAATGGAGACAGTACAGTCAAAATTGGGACCCAGGGAAAGCAAGCGGAGTTCAGAGAAAGTACACAGGACGGACAAAGTCAATAAATGAAGAATAGAGATGTACATATGTATGTATATACAGAAATAGAGAGGTCAAGAGAAAACAATGGAGCACAGGCGAGACAGAAAAACGGGACAGCGAGATAGAAACTCAGAAGAACCGAGATCATTTAAAGAAGGAAAAACACAAGAAAGGAGCAAGATGGGACGTTTCAGGGAGATCAAAAAGGAATGTGAAAGAGGGACCAAAATAAAAACTATATGAAGTTGAGAAGAGAAAACAAAACAACGAAGACAAAGCATAAAAATACAAAGGGAAAGCACAGCAATACAAAGAGAAAACACGAAAATATAAAGCGAAAGCACAAAAATACAAAGAGAAAGCACAATAATACAAAGAGAAAGCACAATAATACAAAGAGAAAGCACAATAATATAAGGAGAAAGCACTAAAATGCAAAAATCACAATAATACAAAGAGAAAGCACGAAAATGAAGAAGAAAGCACACAAATACAAATCGAAAGCAGAAAAAAGTTGACAATATAAAATGCATACAAGTTAAAGAGGGAAAGCAAATGAAATGAAAAGTGACAGGACAAGAGAGTTGAAAAAAGAAGGAAAAAAATGAAAAGA
The DNA here is from genome assembly GCA_034698585.1 of Disparrhopalites patrizii. Lineage (NCBI taxonomy): Eukaryota > Metazoa > Arthropoda > Collembola > Symphypleona > Sminthuridae > Disparrhopalites > Disparrhopalites patrizii. The sequence goes on along the minus strand of JAQGBT010000847.1, from coordinate 27,090 downwards.
AAAGCACAAAACGTTGAAGAGAGAAATTACAAGATAGTTCCATAATAAAAGCACTAGAGAGATCAAGAGAGGAAGCACAAGAGAGGTCAAGAGAGGAAGCACAAGAGAAATCAAGTGAGAAAGCAGCAAAAAAAAATCCATACAAAGAGGCGGATAAGGAAATAGGAACAGAGACCAAAAGACAACGGAAGAGACTCGCGAGGATAAAAGATAGATACAGAAAATGAAAAAACGAAAACAAGAGATGATATGAGAGATAAAAATAAAAAGGAAAAGGCGAGAAAAGGAGAAAGCACGAGATAGATCAAAAGAGGGAAAACAACGAAAAAAAGGATAGGATTGGACAAAACCATTTGGAGTCATGCAGGACGTTCCATTTGTATTTATCCTGAGACTAGAAGCAAGACTATACGACTGTGAGCGAGTCATTAGAGAAGCTTTCAGCGAATTAGCGAGAAATTGTCCCGTAATTAGAAGCACTTTGAGATGTCATTCAATTTTGCCAGACATACATGGGCCTTTGTCTTGAAATTCAATTTATCCCTGAGTGGAGTGAATGACTGTATGCGCTTCCCTTTTCCCGTTCACCACTTCTCTGTCAATAGCTCAGCACACACATCGACACCCCAACAATCGCTAGTTGCTCACCAAAATCCCCTTCTGCGCCACTGCCCCAATCTTCCTCACAGTGTCAAGGCTTTACAGACTTTGTCTCCGTCTCAACAACGAGAGCAAAAACATGGAACGGCTTTTCGCCTCTCTTACCAAGATACATTCTTCCCCTTGTCTGTCCCAAATGTTTCCTGGTCTTCCAATACGAAATAAACACGGTAATTTTACATGGAAACAATGTAAACTCCTCATTAATATTCTAGTATACGTGCATACATACGTACGCACGCACATCGACGGGCTCGAATGACTGCGGACGTTAATTAACCAACTTGCTTCCAACCTTGAGCTGGACTATTTGCGGGTAATTACAGTGACGGGGAAAGACAAGTAGGTGAGTCGGGGATATAGGGAGACTTTGGAACGTGTGTTTGTGACATTTCAGAGAAGTTTTTTTCCTCTCTCTCTCTCTTCAAAGCGTGTACTATAGCAGGAATTAATTGATATGTAACTCCGTGTACTCGTTTGAAAGCTTTTGACATTGCACAAAAGTTTCGAAAGTTCATCTAAATTCTTCTCTGCTACGCTGCACTCGGATTCTTCGATCATTCTTTCGACTCATCCCTTGTTTTCGCAACTTTCTCTCGTTCTTTCCATTTCGCTGTGTTATCTCTCTTGCTCCCTCTGCCTCTCTCTCTCTCTCTCTGTCAATTGTTCACTCTACTTCTGTAATTGTCTCCCTTTATATCGCTCTCTATCTCACTTTTGCCTCTCTCTTTTTCTCCTACTTTCTCTCTCTTTCTCTCCCTCTTTCTATTTTCTCTTTCTTTCTCTGATTCTCTCTCTTTTTCTTATTCTCTCTCTTTCTCTGATTATCTCTCTTTCTTTCTCTGATTCTCTCTTTTTCTCTTATTCTCTCTCTCTTTTTCTTATTCTCTCTCTCTTTTTCTTATTCTCTCTCTTTTTCTCTTATTCTCTCTCTCTTTCTCTTATTCTCTCTCTTTCTCTTATTCTCTCTCTTTCTCTTATTCTCTCTCTTTCTCTTAGTCTTTTTCTTCCTTTTACTTATTCTCTCTCTTTCTCTTAGTATCTTTCTTTCTTTTACTTATTCCCTCTTTCTCTCTCTTTCTCTTATTCTCTCTTTCTCTTGGTCTCTTTCTGTCTTTTACTGATTCTCTCTTTCTCTCTGTTTCTTTCTTTTTCTTATTCTCTCTTTCTCTCTCTTTCTTTGTTTTACTTATTCTCTCTTTCTGTCTCTTTCTTTTACTTATTCTCTCTTTCTCTTAGTCTCCTTCTTTCTTTTACTTATTCTCTCTCTTTCTGTTAGTGTCCTTCTTTCTTTTACTTATTCTCTCTCTCTCTTTCTTTTACTTATTCTCTCTTTCTCTCTCTTTCTTTTACTTATTCTCTCTTTCTCTCTCTTTCTTTTACTTATTCTCTCTTTCTCTCTCTTTCTTTCTGTTGCATGCTCTTACTTTTCTCGCTTTTTCTTTTGTCGCTCTTTCTCTCTCTTTCTCTTACTTTGTCTCTCTGTCTCTTTCTGTTTCTCCCACCTTCTGTATTTTTCTCTCTCTGTCTTCCTTTGTCCCTTCCTGCCATCCATTCTCTCTCTTTCCACCTTTTTCTCTCATGGTGTCTTTCGTTCTTTTGTCTCTCCGCCTCTCTCTATTTCCCTCCCTCGTCTCTCTTGCCTTCTTTCATTTACTCTCTGTTCCTCTGCCTTTTTCTTTCTCTATCTTCTTTCTCCATCTTTCTGTCTAGATTTCTTTGTCTTTCTATCTGTATACATACATATATAGCTCTCTCTCCTTCCTTCTTGCTCGCTCTCTCCACTTGGTATTCTTGCCCATGTATTCCCATGAATTAACACACATCTACCCATTGAGTCCCCCAATCCTTAGGTACACCTGTCCCCGGCTGGAACTATCTTCTGGATGCATTGTCCCAGCGAATGAGTTTCGGAAAAGGTTTCTCTCTCTCTCCTTTCCATTGTCCGCTTTGAATATGGTGTGAGTCTCGGAGAGATTCCCCTCGTCTCCCTCCCTACTTCTTCCTCCATTCTCTCTCTTCTCTCACGCGAAATATCCTCCTGAGCATTCCCTCCTATCCCCCACCTGTAGTGCTTCTTTTCCATGTCCCGTGAAATATATGGAAGCCTCCGTCCGTGTGGTGTATGTACATATATAGCATTACGCAAGTCTCCCTTTCGCATGCTGGGTTGGAATTTTCAAAAAAAATGTTGCTAGGACTCATATCAGGGAGAATTTTTGGAGGAGACAAAATGGGGACTAGGCGTCCCCTAAGAGGCTCTTTCATTAGCCATTCTTGTGCTCACATGAGCTGTGTGGTTTAGCCGGGGACAAAAGCCATTCTTTTTACCTTCCCAAGCCCTCAGTTTCCTCTTCTATCTCATTCCACCTCTTCCAGGATACTTGTGGCCTATGCGGATTAATCCTACCCGAAAGTCAATATCGGTTGTAGTAAAATAGAACCTGGAGTTTAGCTAAGCAAAGTTTAGTAGTAAAAAAAAAAAGTCGGATCTCTTCCATATTTGAGGCTCATATGAGGAGATGTAGGTAGTCTTTGCATAAAGACTGGGATGGGTGAGGGCAAGAGAGAGGGCGAGAGAGAGAGAGCGAGTGGAAGTAAAGCCAACTTTTAATCAAATGCATGTTCTGGAGCGTAAAACTCTAAATCTCTTTTTAATTAGACAACTGGGACATTTTAATGCAGACAGCTACAGAATATTCATAAGTAAATTAAATTTTGGAGGGGTGGGAATTGATCTCCTGCAGGACGCGGACGCTCCCAGAAATACAACGAGAGGATTAAGGGGAGGGGAAATTATTAGTTTTTTAATCGACACACTTGCAAAAACCACCTTGATGCATCCCCATTTTATTCCCCCTTTGACCTATCCATTGGCTATCATTTTTTAAATAAATGCTAGGAAATCAATTTGGATTCGTTAATTATCTCAAGGGAGGAATGTGAGAGAGGTTGGACAGGTCGGGCCATTAAATAAAATTTTACGGAGGAAGAGACAGGAAAAGGAGAAGTCGGTCATCTCGGAGGAGGCTGGAGGAGATGAGGAGGACCTAATTCCTCGGGGAAGATTATGGATTAGACCTCCTCCCTGGCCGTCACACTACAATGAGAGGGAGCAGGTGGGGAAGAGCAAAAGAGACGTCTCTCCCCACTTTTACACCGAGACTAGCTCGGGTTTTTCTAGGGAAAAATTTAATCATCTAAATGAGATTTCGCTTCCGAGGAAGAAAGGAGAGAGGACGAGCTAGAAAGAGGTAAAAAGAGGTAAAAAGAGATAGGAGGAAGGATCATTTCCCTCCACACTCCGCTAAGCTGTCTATGTACACCTCCACGTATAAGTATACACGTAGTCGTACAAATTATTATTATTATTTACACACTCTACCTGATTCTCTGAAGTATTCCATCTCAAAGCAACATCCGAATACGTTCTCCATTACATCTTCCCATTTCTGGGAGAACTGAGAACTCTCTCTCTGATTGTGCTTCTGCAATTGCTATGAAAGACTCTGATAACTCTCCCTCCATTATAGAGTTACTATCATCTCCTTTTGTAATCCAGAGCATCTCCAGTTGACTTTGCTCTTGTCCTTGCGCCCTTTTTCATTGGATCCCTTCCTTTTCCATGAGATTTACCTCCTCGTCCTCCTCGTGCAAACTCTCTTTTGTAATTTGTCCAGATGTTCCTTATTTTTTTTGGATAAAATTATGTATCTACATGGTTCGACTCTTGCTCTTATTTTCATTCACATGACAAAGCTGCTGTAATTCAATAATAATGTGTTTAGTTACGTATTTATACTTTGATTATGGGTCAAATTGACATTTCAGGCAATGTAGCCTTCAAATGACACAATAATTCAACTGATAGGTATAAGCATTTGCTTATATCTATTTATTAATTATTATTTTATTTGATTAATTATTATTTTATTTTATTAATTAGTATATTATTTTATTAATTATTTACCGTTATTATTTATTATTATTATTTACTATTATTATTTATTATTATTACTTATTATTATTTATTTAAAAAAAAATTATTTGTTTTAGTGCATAATAACACTAATTGAAGTTTGCAAAGATTTTTTCCACAGACAATTCCATCCAGTTGACTTTCACTATCAGCAGCCTCTGCTTTTATTGCGATATCCATTTTCAGCTTTTATTTTTGTCCTGCACATTCCTCTATCTACATTATCCTGTGGATGTTCACTATTGTGCCCAGACCCCACAAGGATTACCCAATTATTTCTGTCAAAATCTTCGTTGACCTCCTTCCGTCATGTTAATAATATTAGCTGTGATTTCAATTCATTCGGTTGCCAAGAGAGACAATTAAGAGGAGTATTTCTTTCGGCAATTTCACCAGAGTAAATAGTCAGCTAGATAGAGAGGGAGAGACAGAGAGAAGGAGAAAGGTGAGAGTGGAAAGAAGTGGAGCTCGTAGCTAATTCAAGAATTCCTGTCCAATCATTTCACTCCCACTGCCCAATAATAATTGAGGCGTGGAGGGACAGACGGGAAAGTAAATAATAGGGTGGAAGGTTCCCAGGAAATGGGAATTCTTTCCCCTTCCAATTTTACTGGGAGTATGACGAAGCGTAAAAAAACAACTTACGAGACACAAATGCTTGAATGCTTCAAAGAATACAAAAACTAATTTTTTTTTACATCATTCTCAGCCCTATATTTTCCTTCCTGGAAGGGATCCCAGAGGAAACTAGGGTAAACAAGGCTCCACGCGGAGGGGAATTGTGGGAATTGGTTAGTGATAGAATATGGTTGGGGGATTAATTAAGGAAATCACACATGTGTGAGTTGATAGCTATTCCCATGGCGTGTTCTCTTAATTATTGAGATCTCCATTTGTGCTCTTAAGTGAATTGAATGTGTACACAGATATTTGGAGAGATGTTAAAAAAATTAAGACACGTTGAAAGAAGGAAGGCAATCTCATCTGGAGAATTACGTAGAAAGGAGCACAAGTCAAATGAAAGGGGAAAGTGACAAGAAAGTTGAGGGCAGGAAACTTTTTTTTCCCCTCTTCCCGCCTAGTCCCCAAGGCCTTCTCTGACGGAGTGTGTGTGAGAGTGAGCGTGGGAATATTTATTTAGACATTTGAAGTTGTGCTGAAGGAAAATGTCACGGAGTCACAAGTGTTTTCTTGTTGTTGTTGTTGTGCCTACAAAAAGAACAATTTTCTCTCGTCATTCAAAAGTTGGAGGGATTTTTGTGAACTTTTCCCCCCATCCTTCTCCTCCTCCAGGTGCCATGGCAGTTCTTCTCCCGTCGGAGTTTAAATCTGATTGTGGAGGTGAAAGTAGCAGAAGTTTGCGGGGGGAAGGAGACAAAGTGAGAGGGAAAATGAGGTAGAATAGTGACTAGATGGGTGTGCCTCCAGCTATATTTCTTTATTTCCGTGTGTAATATTTAAAGGCAATTTTCTCCGGGATTATTTGGTCCATCTCAGAAAACTTGGGAACAAGTAACAAAACGGCGCCGAATTGACTTTTAAGGTCTCGAGAATCGCCGAATTATTTCTTCACATTCCCCTCCCCACAAGGGAACTGAAAACATTTCAATTTCATGCCTCCAGTGACGCATTTCTTTGCATTTAAGTCATTTTTTCCACATTCTTATTCCACAACTTTTCCTCTTCGTGTTCAAATTGCAAATTCTCATTTGAACTAGCTCTCCACACTTGAGTCACATGTTCTATCACGCATTTGTTACCAAAGGAAATGTGCAAAGGTTCCTCAGCAAGGGAAGCTGTTACGAGATGTAACGAGGATCCAAGTTGTACAAAAACTCATGAACAGAAACGTGAGAGATTTGGCAAAAGCCATGAGCATATCTTTGGAAACACAAAAAGAGAGAGAAGCAAGAAACAGAGAGGAATCTGGAGCAGGGAAAAAATAAGATTGATTAATGGGGAAAGTAGAAGAATAAGAAAGAGAATATAAAGAGAAAAATCAGACCGAATCCGGACAAGAAAGCCTTAAATTAAGCAAAAATTAAAATATTTATAGAACATTTGAAAAAGTAACCGAAACAGCTAAAAAAATCGAAAAAAAGCATAAGAGAACGTCCGTGAAAATGCATTGGTCGACAGAAGTGAACGATAGAGCAAAGAATTTAGAAAATAAGAGAGAAAATCATATGGCGTTCAAGACTAGCAGCAGAGGATGTAAAAAAAAAAGTAAAAGAGAAAGCAATTCAGCAGGCAAGGAACAATGAAGAATTCAGTGGAAAAAGCAATTGAGAATGCCAACGCATATTGATAAAAGAATGCAGTAGCTAATACAAAACAGAAAGCAAAATAAAATTCAAAATAGATAGTCAAAAGATAATAAAAAGAAAGAAAAGAGAAAGCAAAATAAAATTCAAAATAGATAGTCAAAAGATAATAAAAAAGAAAGAAAAGAGAAAATAATGGCAAGGGCAAGCGAAAGTTAAAGAAAAACTATGTGCACTAGCAAACCAAAGCAAAAGAAAGTCCACCCAAAGCACCCAGAAACGTAAGAGAGAAAGCAAGGGAATAGAAGTGGGAAAACAAGATAATGAAATGCGAATCAAAAGTGAAGAAAGCGGCATGGAACGTGAGAGAAAAAACAAGACATTCAGTCGGCGGGAGCTGCTAGGTTACGAGTGAAAGTGAGGAGAACACATGGAGGGCATATGAAGAAAGATATAAAAAAGCAGATGATAAAAATGTAAAAAAAACAGGAGGAAGGAGTAGAGATAGGGTTAAGAGGAAGTAACGTCTGGAAAATAAGACAGTGTAAAAACAGGTATGGAAAAAGAAGTTTCTCCAAACAAATATTAGTCATCTTACAAGACCAACCGCTGGGAAATAAGAGGAAAAGTTTTCCCTTTCTTCTTTTTTCCCCCGAGTTATTAAAAGAACCTTGAAAAAGTTTGAGCTTTCTCAGCAGCAAGCCAAGAAACCAGAGTGAGGGATGTGAGTGGAGTTTGATGAAAATGGAAACTGTGGGATGTTGGCCGGAAAGGAATTTCATAAATTGAAACAAGAGAAGAACGAAAATGAATGGGGGAAGAGGAGAGGTCAGCACAATGATTTACTCCTTCCCGCCTTCATTTTCAACTTTTTCTAATGTCTACACTAAAGTTCCTGTCATTTGTTCACCCTGCCACATGCCATTATTATTACTAATAATATTAATAATAACTTCACCCCTCATTTCCCTCCTCTAATATTTAATTTCCTTCCATTTTCCTCCCATTTTCTTTTCTCTACATATGCCCTACGCTTGGTCCGGTTAAACACACATAATTTATTTTCCTCTCTCCTCTTTTTGCGAACCTTTTGTTTTTTATCATCAAAAAATTCTTAAAATGTTTACAAAATCCTCGTTTTCTGCGGAAATATGCATATCTTATAAGAAGAACGGAATGAATGAAAGAGATGAGAATGAAAGGTGAAGGTTGATATCCCTTTTTTTTCCCGGGGAAATACAAGGGAAAGAAAAAACTTGGTGGGGAAAGGGAAAGGAGCAAATGTATTGTGCATGTTTGTTTGGTTCTTCTTTTCTCCGGCTCTTTTTTTCTTGTACATTTTTTTTATTTCATGCTTCCAAAAAGCCTATCTTCCTCCTGTAAAGTGAATTGCATGACAGTGGCAGATAAATCTCTGTCAGCAGACTTGAGTTCCTTGGGAGTTTCGTCCTTGTCTCTCCTCCTCCACCTTCCCCTCCACGATTTTACTCCCTACATTTCCATTACAAAATCCACCAATTTTCTCTTTCCCCCCTTTCACCCTCCTCCCACTGCGTGCTCAAGGAAGAAATGGACAAAGTAGGGGAACAAAAGGAAAAAGGGAAGGAAAAGAGAAAAAAATCCGAAAGCGAACCCTTCACAAATCTTCCCAAGAGCGAGTAACCACTACAGCCAAATAAATGTGCTTCAAACCGGATCTATGTACAATGGGCGAACAAAAGGAGCAAAATTCGTTTCTTCCTCTATTTTTTCTCCCCTTGGAAATTCCCATGCCCCCAAGGAGCATCAAGTAGCCAGGGAGAAGGAGGAAATTTATATGAACATTAAATATTTGTTTATTTTTTTCTATCCCTCTTTTCTTCTCACTTGACCCAGAAACGGCCCAGGAGGAGGGGAAGAGGAAGTGTTCTTGAGCTCCACACAATGAAGTGCTTTGTATTTGTCTTGATCCCTGAGAGAGAGAGAGAGGCGGGGGAGAAAGTGAGAGAGAGAAAGAAAGAAAGTGAGAGAGAGAAGGACCAAAAAGCAAAAAAGGGGATACAAGGTCGGGGTCAGCGTTGCAAGGGGAATTCTTATTAATCTTCTCTTCCCATCCCACAACACAAGCCGGAGACTTACACGAAGGCGTGAGAGCAGTGAAGAGCAATGAAAAGTAAGGAAGATTAGGAGAAAGTGTGCCTTGGCGAAGGGAGAAAGGTACGCGCTGGCATGTCAAAAAAAAAACCCTCCATCCTCCCATTTTGTGCATCACTGCATACTTCCATGTCCACGCAATTTCTGTGGAAGGGCAAATCTTTTTGTGTACTATTTTCCCTGTAAGAAAATAGAGAGTCAAGACATCCGAGAAGAAACAAAAACCTTGGAAATCTTGTAGGAGGACGTTTTATTATTTTCACTCTCTCTCTCGGCCTCTGCATGAATGACCAAAAACGTACACGCTCACACAGATAGACATGGGGAGGCGTAAAGGAAATAAAAGCACAAATGAAATGCAAATAGTTGTCGTCACAATTAGTTTTTTTCTATTTTTTCTCTCTAAGTTTCTCTCTCTCGCTTTCTCTCGCTTTCTCTCGCTTTCTCTCGCTTTCTCTCGCTTTCCCTTTCTCAGACTCCAGACGCCATTGTGAGGTGACAGTTATGTGCTTCTTCTTAATTTATGGCCTCGGGAATTCTCCTCACGCTTCCAACACTTTTCTTTCCCATTCCTCCTCCCTCACCTCCGTCATATCTCGTACATTTCTCCCGAATTTTCTCTCCTCCCCCACACTTCCATCCAACCTTGTTTTTGCGAAGATATTTTCACTATTTTTATTTAGAATCAATATAGTAAAAACCACTCTGGAAGTCCCCAAAATTTCATTATGCATTAGGTGCATAAAGGATGTTATTTTCCCATTGGAAGTATGTCGTAAATTCTTCCCGTTTTGGAGCATTACGGGGTAAAATATCGATAAATTTGCTCATGGACCATCTCCATAATCTATCTCTGGAAGGTTCCATTGTTGTTTTTGCTTAAAATGATCCCGGACCATTTTTAGGGGATGTTTTCATGGCAAAATTTCGAAATTCAAACAGTCCATGAAAACCCTGTAGAAACCAAAATTCGGGGTAACGACAGCGAATTTAATCCCACCTGGATTTTATTGTTCAATAATAGTATCATTTAGGTATCTTTGGCACAAAAAAATTGGATTTGGGCACTTCTGATGAATGTTTTTTGAAATGAAACAAAACTCTCCTGTATTTCTGCCCCGTAGGAATCTTAGAAAACAAAAGACAAATATTGGTTGGTGACATTTCATTTCTATGTCACGTCCCCCGCGGTTCCCAAATTTGGGAGCAATTTGGGTGCAACAATTTTTATCAATGCAACTTCCTACATTCTGCCAGCCGTCCAATTCTTTTGAATAATTAAAATGGAGATTTTTTGACCAAACAAACACCAATAAGTTCAGTTTTTGCACCCACAAGTTCATTTTTTTTGTCCAGATTGTCTAAAGTAGAAATGACGACTGTAGTAGACATGCTGTGAATCACATGTACATATTTAGGTTGTACATTTCTAGTAGATCTAATTCCGTCTAAATCCAGTTACACATGACCTTGTGCTGTCTCTTATCACCCACAATGCCCCTCCTCAAGGTCTGAAGGCGTCGGAAGGAGCAAAAAGTGGCTAAAAGGAACTATGAAAGTCAATATGTGTTTACGAGATTTGTCCAAAACTGATGTCATGTTGTCTTGTCCGGAGCAAAAAAAAAAAAAATTGACCACCGGCAGGGCAAGAGGATTTGCTGATAATAAAGACAAAGCATTAATGGTCTTGTGTAGCACCTTTGACTTGTTTTTGATAAGAAAAAGTGGAGGTAGAAAGTGTGGGGAAAGGACATAAGGGCAAGATCCGGCTCCTGGAACACCTGTCAACGGCCTGGATAAAAGCCCTCCGTCACTCTTCCGCTCACTCCCTCCCTCCGCTCTCTCTCTCTCTCTCTCATTGCCTGACAGGGAGTAAATTGAAAGTTGCTCTGGCATGTGACATGCCAAGGGAAAGATGGGGAGGGGGGAAAGGAGGAACATATTGACCTTGACGTGTGTATTTTGCTCTTCTTGTATTTTATTACATTTGTTTCCTTTTTTCTCTCTCTCTCTCCCTATTTTGGGACAGGTTCTGAAAACGCGTCTCAGTTCGGAGAGGATGACCATCTGGATGGTGATTCGTACGAGGAGGAGCAGATGGTGAATTGCAGTGGCATGGGCTTACCCTTACCCCCGGTGAGCTCCAACATCCCGTACTACCAGCCTCTGTGGGTAGACATACATCATAATGTCCGGTGGATCTTCCTCCTCCACAACTACGGCTTCGCCTGCCTCTTCTTCTTCCTCGCCTTCTACGCATTCTTCTCCATTCTCAATTTGAGGTGAGTGTGCTGACAGGGCAGATTTCCACCTCCATCCCTTTTTTCTACCGTCTCCTCAGACTCTCACATACATTGGAGGTTAAAAGGATTGCTTTCGACTCATTCCGCGAGTTCATAGTTGCAAGTTGCAAAAGTGGTCCCTTTTAAGGGACTAGTTAAAATTCATTTCCCAACCTGTACCTCCTTCGTACGACATAGATATAAAATAATAAAAACAAGATGAATAGCTTCATAAAAGCCCTCTACTTTGAATTTTATTGCAAATCTAGGCACAAAATTCGCCAATCCAATGTATTGTATTGGCGAATTGTATTGTAATATCTGTCTATGGAAATCATTATGTATGTTTATGCTGTTAGATTTGACAATAAAGTAATTACAAATTACAATTACAAAAATTACAAGAATTGGCCAAGTTGTAGTGATTTTCAAAACTCAATTTTTTTAAAACTTTTTGAACTTTGCACGGAAAACTCCAACTTGGCCGATTCATGTTGGATCGGAATGGAATGTTGTCTAGATTCACAATAAAATGTGGTACACAATAGGTCTTTTCTGTCCTTTTTTATTATTTTGGGACGAGACCGCGATATGGTGACTGATTACCAGTAAATTTGGATGACATTATTTTCGGAATCTTTCACTTACTCTTTTAGTCAATTTGGAACTAAGAGTCTGTGTACATAGTCGAAAAGGGGCCTTAAGTATTGTTATGTGTTTTTCCACTTTCCCCACACTTTTTCTTGGTCTCTTTCGTGTCCTTGGAACTTTCCCATTTTTCAGCCAGCTTTCCCCCGCCCACCGGCCTTCCTCTTGTACTTTTCTGCCGCTCTTCCCTTTCTTCCCATTCTCACCACTATTTAGCGCATTCCTGGAAATTTCTTTGACTTCCACCTCTTTCTCTCTGTCTCCTTCTCTTGCCAGTATGGTACGCATTTTCCACCGGGATCCTTCTATGTATCTCTCTCCAAGGAAAGATGTTTGGTGTTTAGACTCTTTACTTTTCCCATTTATTCCCCGGCTTTACTTCGTGTCTGTTTTCTCCTTGTCCTTCCATTACACTAAACACATCACATCTTTTGATGATATTTTTTGTGAGAGGGCTCCGTAGCTATCGGTTGCGAGTGTTGTTGCAACCATCATGGACATTAATACATTTTTCGGGTTACCTTGCCTGGAGATGTGACCCGTAGTTGACTATGCTGATCAGTTCAGGTCTTATCCCGGACACTCAACTGTAACCTATAGGTAGATAAGCAAATGGGAGGTAAAAGTAAAGACGAGGTCATCTTCCAGTGCAAAAGAGGGAGAAACCCTTGCCTGTACAATAGGACTACTAGGGCTACAGGCAGGTCCCTCGGAATTGCAGGCCCCGTAATTGCAGGGTCAGTGTATAGTGATATAGACGGTGATATGTACCCTGAAGAAGTTTTGTAGAGCAAGTCGAGGAGCCGTAGGATCGCACAACTGCCTTGCTCGAGCTCTTGGTGACATGTTTTTGGTACTTGGCCTTGCAGCCTTTTTTTAAACTGGCGTCTATGTGTGTCCTTCAAATCCCATTTTGCACCTTCAAAGGCAGTGGGTTCTGATTATTTTGCTAAATCTATCCCATCTATAGCCACCTACTCATTCTTTTTTATGGACAACACGTGGGACTATTTATGTACAAAGTATTAAGGTCAGACGTTTTCCTCTCGCCCTATCATTTAGAAAATGTAAATGAGGTGGTGATTTTTTCAACAATTTTAGAAATAATTATGGCGGTAACCTGTTGAGTAATGACTGTTATTGAAGCTGCCTAATGTTTCAAAATTGCCTGTGAATTGATTGAACTAATGGAAATGCTATTTCCCATACGAAATTGTTACATTCAAAACTGTTACGCACTTGGTGTAATTATTCCCTTTTAAATGAACAATTTGCGGAAGAAGAACAAATGTTGCGACAACAGACAGAAATAAATTGGGCATTACGAAATCATTGTCAACATAACCGTCAAGACCTGATTGGATCCAACATTTTATTTGGATGTAAAAAAGGAGCAAACAACACACCTTTTGTACTATTTCTGTGGAGTTATATAAAGAAACATCCTTATATCCTTGCATATGCAGCCGCCCCATTAAATACACCAGCTTTCCCCGGGCTCTTATGACTTCCTACTTCCCAATAGTAAGAAAACAAAGAGAGGAAAGAATTGTTTTATTTGGGAAAGAATCTTCTCCGATTGTTTGGACAGCCTAGGGTTAGAGAGAGATATTTAAGACCCTTTTTCCACCAAAAGGAGGGGAGAAATCAGAAATAAACCTAGAAGGTAAAACGGATGAAGGTTTTCAATTTCTAAGCAGTTGGCTGCCCTCCGTCCCTCCCGCCTCCAAACAGTCCTTCTCCTCAAGTTGTCGGGGTTTCCTCCTAGGGAAAATAAATCTCATGACAACAGGAACATGTGTTCAAACCCAAGGAGGAAGGGAATAATTGAAGCCTTTCTGGAGAAAGAAAAAGAATGAGAGAGAGAGAGTCAACAGTTTCTGAAGTTCTCAATTGGCTCTTCTTGTGTTTTTCCTCAATCCTTTTCTCTCTCTCTCTCTTTCGTTTCTGGCAACAAGTGCAAGTGAAGGGTTTGGATGTCCATTTCTCCTTAGCCTTCCCACCTCCCAAAAATAACTTCCGCATGAATCAATAATATCAACAAAGATCAAGCAAAATCTGTTCCCATTCTATTACTATTTCTTCCTTGTCTTTCCTCCGCTCCCTCCGAACTTTCTTTCCCCTCCATTTCTGCCCGTTGAGGCAGGATGGGGACGTGCAGGGAGAAAGTCGAAGAGACAGAAAATAAAAGTCCCAAGAAAGGAAAGTGGGCCTAAGAGAAAATGAGAGAGTCCCAAGACAGGAAAGGAAAGAGGGCCTAAGAAAGAGGAAATCAGAGGGCATGGAAGAGAGGAGAAAGTGGAGAAAAGGAATACAAAGACAGAGGGAGTGAAGGGTCCTTGGAAGAATCTCAAGTCAAAATGAGGGAGAAAATTTCCATGCAAATAAATGCCAAGAGCTAAAAAGTTGGACAAGTTTTCCCCGTCGAAAGTCAGTAGTCAAGTTCACTTTTAATCGACGGTGAACAAAGTTGAATGATAAAGGCTTCCTTTCCACCTTTTATTTTCTCCCTCTTTCATTCTCCAACTTCACTATTTGTGTGTCTCCTCCGCCTCCTCCAGGAAAAACAAGTTTGTCCACAAAAGGCTTTGTAGTCTCCCATGTGCTTGTCTTTTCTCCGTCACTCCCAAAATAATTCTCTCTCTCTCTCTTTGAGTCACTCTTTGATTTCAGGGGTAAATCCCAGCCATGTGTGCATTTGCGTGGGGATGAAGATGGAAAATGAGGTCCCCACACCAAATAAACTATCAATCATGGGAATAATTGTAACGCCTCCTCACTCTGACGCGGAAGGAGATTGGAGTGTTTCCAGTATTTGGGGGTTTAGCCCAGGATTTTATTACACCTTCCCACACTCCAAGGCACTCGCTTTCCCAATAAATGGAAAGGCACTCACGCTTCCCCGTCCTTTGTCGACATTGTTGGATGGACGAGTAAATAGGGACACACAAGGCACATAATTCCTCATTTGCTTTCCCTCCGCTCGTTTGCATGGAGTAAGCACAAAGTAGACAAACTTGGGCGCTACACACTATTTTAATTTATAAACTTTCCTTCGTCCCCCAATAATCTTTTCTCCTAATGTCTCTATTTCTTCTCTCAGTTCTCCCTCTTCATTTTTTTCTCATACCTGGCCCTCTTTTTCTATTTTGTTCTTCCTCTGCTCTTTCCTCTTATTCTGCTTTACTCTGACGTTCTGGTTTCCTCGCTCTTTTGCTTTCTTTCTCTTCTTTTCGCTGTCTCTAGCTTTTGCTTACTCTCCCGCTTTCTCTCTTTCATTTTCTGTTTATTTTCCGGCTCTGTCTCTCTTTTTTGTTTTCTCTCTATGTGCCTTTTCTCTTTTCGCTTTCTCTTTCTCCCTCTCTGTTTTTCTTCCTTCCTCCCTCTCTCTTTTGCTTTTCATCTCTTTTTTTCTTTCTTACTTTCGCTCTCTCTCTCTTTCTAGACAATAACAATATTTATCTTACTATCAGTATTAGATTTGGTCAGCTTGGAGTCTCACATCCAGGCATCAAACTTTCTATTTCGCTCTCTCTCTCTCTTTCCGGATTGTTTTTCTTCTCTTTTCTTCTTTTGGTTTTTCTTTCTTTTTTTAAATTTCTTTCTTTTCTATTTCTCTCTGTCTTTCGGAATTTTTTTCTCGATCGCACTACTCTCTTGCGCGATTTTTTCTCTTTTGCTTTCTATCTATCTTTTGCGCTTTATCTCTGTTGTTTTCTTGCTCTTTTTCGCTGTCTCTCACTTTTGTTTTCTCGTTATTTTTTGATTTCTCGTTGTTTTTCGCTTTCTCTTTTGTTTTCTCGTTTTTTTCACTTTCTCTGTCTTACTTTGACGTTCTCTTAGGGTCTATATTGCTATATTGTCCAATATCCCGTAAGCTTTTTTTTTCTCTCTCTCTCGCTGTCTCTCTAATTCGTGTTTCTGTCCCATTGGCGTTTCTTCCTCTCTCTTACTAAAGACTCTTAGCATTACTTTCTTCCTTTGTTTTTGCTCGAATCTCTTTCTCTTTTCCGCGCCCATCTCTATTTTCCTCTTACGTTTCTTTCCCTTCCCCTGATTTTGTATTCTCTGAAACTTCCTCCGTATTCCTGATGTTACCTTTGCTTCTGTGTTTACAATTGTACCGTCCTGCTTTCTCTCCGCCATCCTATACCTCGTAAACACTCTCACCGATTCTCCCTAAATTTTCCTTCTCCCTCCGGTTGTTTTACCTTGCAAATTTGTTGTCGCAAACATGGAAAAGTGGTAGGTGCAAACACCCGAGCTATTTTCGCATTGGACTAAACACACAAGACCAGACGGTTCCTGTGTCTCTAATGAAGACAGAATATATTATTGCGAGAATTGTGTAAGCTAATTAAAAGCACTTCTCCCATTTAGGCCAACCTCCTCCTGTGAATATTATTGAATTTCATCACCTTCCACACTTTCTCTGTCTCGTTCTTTTACAGTAAAATCGTTTATAGCCCTCCTCAAAAGATTCACAGATTAAAAGAGCACTGGCTTTACCGGGCTCTACCGCCACTAGCCTCATATAATAATTACATCTTCATCCTTAATCTTGACTCTTCTCTGGATCTTTCTCCTTGTCTCACTTACTTTTCCTCGCCAATCTTGACCTTTGTTATTTTTTCGCGGGTACAATACACATTAAAAACTGTACACTGACTGGTGGGAAGAGGCTGGACGTGATGTGAGATTTGTACTTGCCTTTTCTTTGCCCATGTCTGACTCCATGGGGGAAAGGAGCTAGCCAGTTGAGTGGAGAGTGTGAGAAGTGGTAATATTTCCCGAAAGTGGAGCAGCGCTTTTTGGAGAGGAAAATTAATTTTTTTTATCTTCATCCTTTAGAGAAGAAGAGGGGAAAAATGGGTGAGGATGAACATGTTCATTTTTCTTGTTGGTGTGGTAAAAGACCACAATATTGCTTGGTTCATGTGGAGTTATCGAGGTTTTTTTTAGAGGAGAGGACGAAGAAGACAAAGGATCATTTCCTCTCGCGTTCATCAAGCCGACTAAAAAGAGAGCGAGAGTCATTTGAGACTGTCAACAAGAAACTAGCACGAAGTGGAGTCTTCTCTAAAGGCACTTTTTCAAGTCAAGACCAAAATATACAGGGTCTCTCTTCCTATTTTTCCTCATTTCATTCCCTTATTTTCTAGGACTCAGCAGCTTTTTTTTTTTGCTCAGCAGCTTTTTTTTGGGAGGAAAAAGAAAGTGACAAGGAAGAAACAGTGGCAATTTAAGGGGAGGTTTTTTATGGAGTTTTTTATTGATGGTCGTTACTGTGAAAACATGGCCAGAGGAGGAGGAAATAAAAATGAAAGTCCTTCTCTCTCCTCTCCTTTATTTTTTTTTATATTTTTCTTCTCCTTCCTAATAATTTCCAAGGGTTGAAGAAAAATGGAGATTGAAAGGTCCATTGTTGGTTGGGGGCACCCTGTACACAATGGAAGAAGGGACGAGCTGGGAATAATAATCTCGTGTGCCTTACCTCCTGACTTGAGCACATAGTAAAAGTGTAATTTATAGGACATGACCATTACCACTGCATGACCATAGCCCATCATTCTCAATGCTTTCTTTATGGGGAGGGCTCCGACTCCAATAATTGGTTCTACATGTATGGACTAACTTTTCCTACGGAAATACACGGAACAAGTACATTTAAGGAAGGAGAAAAAAGATCACAATGGGCACAATGAAAAACCATCAAGAGAATTTTTTTTTTTTGCCATCCGGTTTTTGTTCCGTAGTTAAGTCCAAAATATGGGACCAAAGAGGAAGAAAGCTTTATGGGGGGAAAAGTAGGAAGGGCCTCCTCATTACAGTCAAGTGGGGAGCATTTCATTTTAAAGAGAAAGGACGGCAGAGTAAACACAGGGTAGGGGACGATAACCTATTGCCAAAACAATTTTTTCAAGTATTTTTCGGGGAACTTTCCCATAAATTTCCCCTCTTGTCAAATTAAATACTATATTCCAGCCTCGCCCCTCCTCCTCCTCGGCTCACTCTTGACGTAAAACATTAAACTCCACCAAATAATAATAATAATAATCTCATTCGTCTTTTACTACCGCCGTCCTTATCAACTTTCCTTTCCCTTGGCCTTTGTGAATAAAACAAAAGGGAGAGAGGGGGCACAAGGGAAAACGGAAGGGACGGAGAGAGAAGGGAGAAAGTGAGGGAGGAGAAAGCGAGAAAACTGAGAGAGAGAAATAATATCCAAAAGTGAACGAGAGACAGCAAAGGAGAAAGCGTTAGAACTGAGAGAGAAAAAAACAACGACGAAAGCTAGAGAACGTAGAGAGAGAGAAAAACAAAGGCGAAAGCGTTAGAACTGAGAGAGAGGAAAACAAAGGCGAAAGCGTTAGAACTGAGAGCGAAGAAACAAAGGAGAAAGCGAGAAACTGAGAGTGAAAAAACAAAGGAGAACGCGAGAAACTGAGAGCGAAACAACAAAGGAGATAGCGAGAAACTGAGAGAGAGCAAAAAAATAATAGAATAGAATAGACAGCAAAAGAGAAAGTGAGAAAGAGTAACACTGAAAATAATTGGGTTGCGGTGAGACGTGTGGGGACAAGGCGAAGCCTGAGTTGACAGTCCCGTTTTTCTTTCTCCATCCGCTTTCTTTATGCACTCTATTTATTTATCCAGCACTCTCACCCCCCAAATATTGTCTTCGCATATGTACATATTACGTGACTTTATTTCCTTGTCCAACTTTTGTTTCTCTGTTGAAAACAACAGGACTTAAAAACAACTGGAGGGCTAAAAATAAAATGAACATAGGTATTACTAATGTACCACAGAAGGAAGGAGTCGTAACACATGTTTACGTGTTTTTAACCTTGAGACATGCCGCAGTGGTAATTATATCCACCCAGGGAACACTTACTTCATTTACTGTCTGCTAGAAAAATTGCTCTATACACGTGCCATTAGATAGTTTTTAATTTCAACTATTATGGAAGGGCACTTGAAGGAGGTGCCTTTAGTTCCATTGCGTTTCTACAGTTGCATATCACTGTGGATGTATCAAAGTCTTACTTCCCTATTCATCAAGTTGAATCGGGATGGCTTTGAGGACTTATTGGGTGGTATTATATACATTGGCATTACAAGAAAATTTTCGAGAAGATTTTGTGAACATCCTAGCTTTCTCTCCTGTTTTCTTTCGAGGATCTGATGGGGAATCGGACCTTAAGAGATGCAACGTATGAAAGAGCGAGAGGTAGAAAGAAATACTGCGAAGCAGAGACTAAAAGAGATACAAAGACAGATCTACATGAAAGAGCAAAATGGAGAAAGTCAGAGAGAGAAAGCCGAACAAAAACAAAGAGTAAAACATATCATTAAGAAAAGAGAAATAAAGAATCCCCATGAAGAATATTTTCCCTTTCCCCTGTAATTTCGAGAGTCGCCGTTGTGATCAAGGCCATAGAGTGAGTCTAATCTATCTTTTTTCTGATCTTTGGTTTTTTGCAGATCTCAATTGTCGACACGGCCGTACATGTCAACAATCAACAGCTTCTTGTGTCTCCTGGGTGTGTCACGTGCCGCCGGACTTTTCATTGACCCTTATGGCTTGATGAAAGTAAGTCTTCTCTCCATTTGTTCCTTTTTACATCTTTTTTTCTTTATTGTAATGATCTTCTATTTACAAACCATTCTTTTTCCCCACGCCTATGGGTGTTCCATTATCCCCCCTCGTAATTATTTTCCTTTCATTCTTATTATTGGGGGAAAGTGCTAAGGCCAGGAAATGTAAGGATTTAGGATTTGGTGGGTGATTTAAGGGAGATTTGGTGGGGGAGTGTGTGACAGTTCCAATGATTACATCTCCAGCCCCATTAAACTTCCACGTGTTCCAAGATTGTGGCTCATTTCCGGGGTAATACGTAGATACTATTAAAGGGGGAAGGATCCCAATGAATAATAATAGTAAAAAAAACAACCGGTGTATACATATTTGTACCTACACTTAGACACATGACCAAAAATCACCCATGTCAAGCTTAATGAGTGCCAATCTACTTTATTTGGAGGTCGCCCGAGACATGGACGGAGGTAAATGTGGATGGATGGGAGTCATAAACCGCCGGGGGAATATAAACCTCTGTGCTATTCACGCTTTCCCCCGACCCAGATTTATCTCATTCTACCCCCGTATACATTTAGTGATTGTACCTCTATGGGGGTTGGACCAATTTCTTGAGGGAGCATAAAATAAAAGGGAGGAATTTGGTTGGGTTGATTCTCAAAAATGGGCCATGTTTTCCCCGACACTCCACTTTTATGGTGGGATGAGATGGCAATTACCGTGGAGGATGGCGGGAAGAAGCATTTCGATAAGGGTAAAGCCCGGATATGCGAAATGCTCCGAGACGGACGGATATCAAAATCCCTAGAATTGATGGGATTGAGCGGGGAAAAAGGACGTGGGGTTGAGGTTAGCTTCGGCTCCTCCTCGGGGTGATGTGGGAAATGAAACACAAACATTGTGAGTAGGACGAAGGAAGAAACTGGCACAGAAAAAATATATCCTTTCGTCTTAAGAATACGGGGAAGATAGGAAGCGAGAATATAGGAACTTTTTTTTAAGATCTAAAGCGACAACAAGACCGTGGAAAAAGTGATTTAAACAAGCCAGATATGGGAAATGTCTCACAAAAGTGTCAGATCGGAGTACATAGGAGAGACAGAGGAGCAAGGTGAGAATCAGCTAAAAAGGAGGCAAATGGAAGGAACCATCAAATCTGAGAAGGAATCAATGAGACGGTTACGGCCTTCCAAAAGGCAGTCTGTAGATAAAGAAGCTGTAAAAATACAGGGGAAAAAATGTAGAACTGTAACCTATCGAGGAAATTAATCTGGGAAGAATACACATGAATAAATGGAAATCCTGGGGAGAAATCCCAGAAAATTACCTGATAGAAGTCAGGAGGCGCAGCCGAGAAATAAGAGGTCATGTGCGAGACAGAATGAGAAACGAGATAGAGGAGAGAAAAGAGGTAAAGAGATACCAGAGAAGTGATAGGAGCTAAACAAATCCGGAGGTAAAACACAGGGAAGAAGAGATAAAGAGACAGACGAGGAGAGAGCAGGTAAATTTAAAAGAAAGAGACAAAGAAAAATAATAAAAAGGATGCAATCAGATAAAAGCGGAAAAAATAGATACAAAAAGATAAAATCGAAAAAAAGAGACACAAAAATCAAAGCGATGAAGAAAGATACAAAAACGAAAAAGAAAGATAAAGAGACAAAAGATAAAGCGAGCGAGAAAGAAAGATACAAAAGAAAAAGCGAGCGAGAAAGAAAGATACAAAAGAAAAAGCGAGCGAGAGAGATACGAAAACAGAAAGAGATAACGAATGAGACAAAGAAAGATACAAAAGATAAAGCGAGCGAGAAAGATACGAAAAAAGAAAAAGAAAAAGATACAAAAGACAAAGCGTTAAAGAAAAGAGATAAAGAAAGATACAAAAGACAAAGCTATAAAGAAAAGAGATACACAAGAAAAGGCGATAAAGTAAAGAGATAAAGAAAGCTACACCAGACAAAGCGAGCGATAAAGGAAAAAATAAGACAGAGAAAAGGCGAGAGAGGCAAAAAGAGAAAGGTAGAGAGAAAGCAAAAGAAAGAGAGAGACAGAGAGAGAGAGAGGGACACAAGGAGAGTGCTAAAAGAAATGGTCACCAACCGTGGGAAAATGTGCTAATTTTTTTATCTTAAAAAGTAAATATAATTGTAAATATAATTTGACGTGATATATTCTCTTTCCTTGACAGACCATGCCGGCATTCATGGGAGCTCTTCTCTGGGATTTGGGTTTCCCATGCTTGATCTCATCTTTCAGCCTCATCCAGATTGCGTTTCTCCAGCTTACTCAAGTAAGTTCATGGACATGTATTTTTTTCCGTTTATATTCTCTCTAGTCACCGCTAGAATATCACCATTTAAGATTTATAGTACAATTTAAAAAAAAATTAAGAACCACTTTTTCTCATCAATCATTTTTTAATGAGGTCGTACATAATTCTGAAGGCAGTTATTATTTAATGTTTACTTAAATATTATGTGGAAATCCGAAATGTATTTGCAACGTTACATATTCCTGGTTAGGTGTGAGACTCTCTCGTGCTTGATATTTTGCCTCTTGGAAGTATTTGTGTAACCAAGACTCACAATTTGTTATTTAATTTATTATTACGACAGCATCGATGTGATTTTTAGCTCCTATTTTCTGTGTATTTCTTGACATTCTGAAAAATTCCTCAAGAGAGCTTTTTCTCGTTGTTTCTAATTTCGGTGTTTGCATCGATGTGATCTATTGTCTGTGATTTTCTGTTGTCAAGCATTACGTAATTTCTATTGAATGTTTGTTTCTTTGAACTTCTTCGTATTTGCTCCGTATTTTCTATCCTTTTCTAAATGTAATGTCTTCGTAAATTATATGTGATCTTCTTGTTCAATGTATTTCATTTGGAGCTCTCTCTCTCTCTGTCTCTCTTTGTATCTTTCTCTATCCCGTGTCTTCTTCTTGTTATGATGTGGCTGAATGTGATATGCGTGCAGCAGCCAGTGCCCCAACATAAGCTCTGCCAATTGTCACCCGACTCTTCGTCTGTCTTCATAATTTCCCAATGGAAATACTACGACAAATCAGACTCGGTACACATACAAAACTGACTTTTTTCTCTCTTCTCTCTCTCTCTTTCTTTCTATATTTCATCTCTTCTTCACGTGCTTCTGCTTTTGAAAAGTGCCGCTATAGTTTCTTATTTTTTTGCCCGAAAGTGATATGTACTGAAAATTCTCTCTCTCCTATTGTCCTCATTAAATCCACCTCCTGACTTGGCAGCATCCAGAAATACCCTTCATGGCCATTTATGAACACCACCGGAAGTTCAGTTTCCCGGAAAAATCTTCCCCCGAACTGAATCCACATCCGGAGGACACAAAGTTGGGGGGGGGGGAAAGCTCTTTTTTGAAGCGTAGATTTTTTCCCGTGATTTATTGCTAATAATATTATTAGTGACACTCTATTGCTCTTCCTTCTTCTTTTACACTAGCCTCCAGGGCCGGACTGTTATATACGTGGATGTCCTTAATAATTCTTCCAGACTCTTCCTCCTCCCCAAGGAGTTCCTTATTTTTAGGGGGAGACGGAGAAGAATTTAATTACGTTCCGCAAAATTCTTAAAAGTATTTTTTAGACTATACTTACGGGCAGAGGAGACAGCAGGATGTTGTTTTAGGAGGAAACCAAAGCAATAGCAATTCCGGGCCAAGAATATTTTTTTTTTGTCTATCTCAAGATGGGAGAGGATGAGAATGGTCGTCGTCGTCTTAAGTGGTGGCATGGAAAAGTCTGGAAGGAAGAGATGGGAAAGAAGTCAGGATGCTGTACACTCTCTCGGTTAATTAAATCACATGGGTTTCCTCCAACTCCCACCACCATCCCATCTTCTTCCCAGCACTCACTCCACACAACAAGTGACATGGGTTTTAAATGAGAGAGAGAGACATGCAAAGTCCCTCGTCTTGTCTTCTTCCCATTATTAAATATTCGGTTTCCTACTTGGTATCTAATAACGCTTCCTTGCTTCGAAATCCTATTAAGCCCTTCGATACTTCCCTCGTCGATCGCACCTCCCCACATTTTCCACATCTCTCTCTATAGTCTCTCTTCCTTGTCATTCTCTCTCTCTCTTTCTCTCTCTTTCTCTCTATTTCTCTCACTTTCTCTCACTTTCTCTCTCTTTCTCTCTCTTTCTCCTCTTTCTCTCTCTTGCTCTCTCTCTTTCTTGCTCTTTCTCTCTCTTTCTCTCTCTTTCTTTCTATCTCTTGTTCTGTTCCTTTCTCTTTCGTATTTTCTTCACTTTCACCTCACTTTCCGTCTCTTGTTCGGCCCCGTCATCAGATTTCCATTACATTCAATCTCCTGTCTCCTCCTCCTGGCCAAACCACTCGGCCTTCATATTGTTCACTAGCATTATTAACTTACGTATCGATAGGTGAATACGCTTTTTTGGGTCCATAGAATACCGGATGTTTCATGTAAGACGCAATCTGTTTCCTCGAACTTCCTTATGACAAATTGTAGAAAAATTCACATAAACTCATTGAAATGTTCAGACATGCATACTGTAATAGAACTCAATGATTCGTGATTAGGGCTCAATAAGTGTATTTATTAAGACAAACACACAAAGCATGTATTTACTCAACACATAAAGCATTAGAATTTAGCATCAATCAACATCAAATGATAATTCAAATGACAGATAGGAGCTTTTAGTTTTAGAACGGAGCAACTCGGGAGTCTGAGACAGACTAAAGTCTTAATTTCACCATTTCAAGCTATTTATAGTCACAACAGCAATACTTCTTTTACAACATTAAGTCAATATCATTGGTTAATTAAACAAATCCATTGGTTTACAATTATCATTAATTATATCGCTTCAATGTGACTAAGTGACACATCACAATACATAGGTAGTTCCAGGGCTACAATTTATTGAGAATACTCAAATTTAATACAAAGAGTTCATAGTTTCGTGAGGAAACCGAAAATAACAAAAAAGTTTATAAACAGAGTTCGGACATTGTAAAAGCATAGTAATCGATTTTACAAGAAAAGCGTAGATAATCCTTAAACATTTTGGGTTTTTTTCTATGCATTTACATAAAAATGCAGTAGTGAAAAATCTTTCAGATATTCTGTATTTCGTCCTATAACTTATGTTTAGTGGCTAAATATTAGCTGAAATGCTCAGACTTTAAGCTGTCTTTGATAAGCCTCGTGCTTCTGCGTCTTCTCCTTCAAGAATGTGCAATGTTTTTTAAACGGAATGTCATCATTGAATCTAGAGGGATATGGGACGTTTATGAACATTATGCACAGAATTATTTGTGGATTTATGAATAATGAGGAATATGTGGCTGGCTCTGAGATGTAATAAAAGTCCAATAAAGAATAAGAGTCCCAAAAATTCTACTTGCATACTCCACTTCTTTTAAAGACTTTTGGCTTTAACATATTACAACAAAGTCTCAAAAAAACAGGTTGTATCCGGTCAAATTACGTATTTAACTTCACCTGTACTTTTGACTTTAAAACGGATTCTGGCAGACTTACAAGTGCATGTAGTGCCAATTCTGAAAGCTGAGATTCTGAGCTTCAAACATTCAATATTGTCATAGGGAATTTATCCGTTGGAAAAGTGGGAAGTTTGAACATTTTAACAATACGTTGATCATTGTTCTACTACAGATTGTGCAAAATTTGTACGTATAAACGGTGGCTGCGTTATACATGAAACATCCGGCATTGACAACTTGGGCTAAAATCTAAATTACGCTTTTCCTATCTATTGTACGCGTAAAATGAACCAGATAATTCTATTCTCCCGGCGAAGGCTTGAACTCGCTGGGTTTCTTTAATGGTTGCTCCTCAGATCTTGCGATGTATTTAGCGTCATTCATTTTCCCGTCCTTGTGCCAATTACCGGGGAAAGCTCTGTTTAAATACGTTGTACACTTGCTTTAATCGTTATAATACAATTTGGCCACTCCAGCCAATCAGGTTGGTTTTTGGAGAAGGCGTTTAGACTGTGTTTTCAGGTCGCCGGCAATCTGAATTTAATCGGGGAAATTCTCTCCCTCTCTCACTCTCTCTCTCTCTCTTTTTCTCTCACTCTCTCTCTCTTTCTCTCATCATTTCCCTTTTTCTCACTTTCTCTCTTTGTCCCAGCTTGTTGAAAAGTTTTTGTTTTTGTCCAAAACAACTCTGGCTTCCTCCCCTATTTTTCTCATCTCCGGTGAGCTCGGCACTTGTAGGAGTTTGGAGAAAACAAAGGTGAGGATCAAAATGAGTTGGAACAAAGGAGATTGTTGCCCATAGAAGTGCATGGAGGGAGTGTATGGAACACAATAATTAATTAGGAAGAACGTGGGGGAGAACAAGAACCATAATTATTGTCGAGAAAAAAAAAATCCACCCAGAAACTCATCTACCCAACACACGGAGAAAGTTTTGTGTGGTTGTGGGAAATGTTTGGATTCCTCCTTGGACATAATTCCTGATTGTTCTTCCAACTGTCGGTGGCTGATCTACTAATACTTTTTTTTGCACTTGAATGGCCGCACGAAGTCGGCCGAGGAGGTTGTAAGAAAGTACTTGAGAGTTCTTTACTCTCCACCACTTTACTCCTTCCTTCCATTTTTTTTTTGACAAGTAAATTCCGAAAAAACCGATAGCTAATCACAGGAATCCCCTTGGACTCTTGTGAGGACGAATGAAGGATGTAGGTCGAAAGGGGCTTCTTTAGGGGGAAGAAGTACAACAGGAAATCCTCCTCCAACTCACGTATTTCTCCCTCTACAGATTTTTCCTTCCCACGAAGCACTACAAAAGGGGTAACCCAAGTTTTCCTCTAAACAAAGGAGAAAATTGTATTTTCTTCCAAGCATCCTCCAAGAAGAATCTTCGTCCATCTCACTCTTTCGTGGAATGCACGCGTGTCTTTGCTCGATCAATTCCTTGCAATATATCATTGAATATCACCTTTAACATTTCCACAAAAACTTTTCCTCCCCCCCAAAAAATGTACCGATTTGGGTCCTAAGAAAAGAGGACAGGACGAGAGTCCTTCTCCATGGGAAAGTCCCAGAAAAACCATCCACGCATTGAATTAGTTTTGTAAATCAAATCTCTACCTAATACACACTCACGAATGCAAAAAAAAAAAGAAGGCAAGATCTTTCTCCTGTCGCTCCATATTCTCCATTTAATTTCTCCCGAGAGCAGTCGTCCCGAAGTACCTTTGAAGGCCCCTATTTTTCTCGTGTAAACTGAGAAATCCTAGCCACATATGCAAGGTACATAGTTCTCCAAAAAAGTACATTTAATTTCTTTCAATTTTTTCCTTATATATAGGTACAGAAATCTGAGAAAAAAACTTTTCTTTGTCTCTTTCCACCTCCTGCTTTTTTAGACACTTTGGATGAACAAAACTGGTTCTTTGGAACTTTTTTTTGCTCTCTCTCGCTCTCTCTCGCTCTCTCTCGCTCTCTCTCGCTCTCTCTCGCTCTCTCTCGCTCTCTCTCGCTCTCT
>JAQGBT010000846.1:0-40486 GCA_034698585.1 Disparrhopalites patrizii | reverse complement strand
AACGAATATATACAGATAAAGGAAGAATAAAGAAAATAACGAATATATACAGATAAAGGAAGAATAAAGAAAATAACGAATATATACAGATAAAGGAAGAATAAAGAAAATAACCAACAGAAAATGCACGAAGAGAGAAAATAACGAATAGAAAATGCACGAAGATAAAAAATAACGAATAGAAAATGCACGAAGAGAGAAAGTAACGAATAGGTAAAAGAAAAAAATCACACAAAGAGAAAGCGAGGGAAAAAGAAATCAATAAGAAAAAGAAGAGAAAAAGCGAAGGCAAATGTGAAAACGTGGGAGAAATGAAACAAATGACTATATAGACACATCTAACGGGAAATAAAATGAAAAAACTGAAAAGAAAGGAATCAAGAGAAAGAGAAATCTAAAGAGAAAGAAACGGAGAAAACGCCGAAGAGAGGAGAAACTAAAACGGGAGAAGAAAACGAGGGAAGGAGAGAAAACTAGCCTCGTCAAATACTAATGATAATGCCAGGAATTGTGTACTCCCGCCTTATTTGCGTGCTGTATAGAGAATATTATTTCTGCACGTACATCAGCACAAAACCATGAGGAAATGGCCGAGGAAGGAAGGGTTTAGATATCCCTTTGAGTATGACAACGAGGATTTTTACTCCTACTCCTTTCTAGGTAATGCTATTGACATTGATGCTGATACTCCTACTATGACTACTACTACTACCGTTCCACCTACTACAATATCCTACGGCCACCACTACCACTACAATTCCCATTATTTTTACTACGTTCCCGTGCCACTACTTACTAATGGTACTCCTACTACAACGACATTCTGATAATACTGCTCATTCTACAGGTACATCCTATGTACCTTCATACAAAAAGTGGGTACATTCATACAAAGGTGGAAGCATAACACTTTTGAATGTTCAACTTTCTCCCCTGGCCTTCCTTCTACCAGCAATACTATGTACATATATGGAAGACAGCCTACTTTCGCATTATGTAGTCTGCTTCCGCCGTAAAAGAAAATGGATCATAAAAGAAGGAGGAGGAGGAGAAATCTCTATTTTTTCATTTCTCTCTTTTTCTTTCTCTCTCTTTATTTTTCTTTCTTACTCTTTCTCTCATTTTTGCATCGCATTTTCTCTTTCTCTCTCTTCCTCCCTCCTTTCTGTCTCTACTCTCTCTTTCGCTCTCTTGCTCCCTCTTTTCTGTCTCTACTATCTCTCATTTTCCCTCTCTTCTG
This sequence comes from Disparrhopalites patrizii, assembly GCA_034698585.1. NCBI lineage: Eukaryota > Metazoa > Arthropoda > Collembola > Symphypleona > Sminthuridae > Disparrhopalites > Disparrhopalites patrizii. Next base: position 39,246 of record JAQGBT010000846.1, on the reverse strand, counting down.
TCTACTCTCTCTCTTTCTCTTTCTTTTCCCCAATTTTATGTCTCTACTTTCTGTCTCTATTTTCTGTGTCTACTCTCTCTCTCTTTCTCCCTCTTTTCTGTCCCTACTCTCTCTCTCTCATTCCCCTCTTTTCCGTCTCTACTCTCTCTCTCTCTCTCATTTCCCCTCTTTTCTGTCTCTACTCTCACTCTCTCTCTCCTTCTCTCTTTTTCCCTGTTCCTCCCTCTCATTCTCCCTCTGTTTCACTGCCTCGTTTCCCCCCTCTTTCTCTCTCTCTATTTCTCTCTCTCTTTCTTCCCCTCCTACTCGCTGTCATTTTCCCCCTGTCTCGCGCTTTCGTTCTCACTTTTCTCCATCTTCTTTTCCCCCTGTCTCGCTTTTTTGCTCTCACTTTTCTCCCTCTCTTTCTTGCCTTCTCTCTCGTTCATTCGGTATGTGTTTGCTTTGTTTCTCGCCCTCTTTTACGCAGTCTGTCTGTCTCTCACTCTCGTCCTCTTTTGTGTGGTATCCTTCTCTCTTTTTACTCTTATTTGTCATTCTCTGAGCTTTCTCTCTCCTGTTTTTTTTATTTCTCCAGCTTTCTCCGGTATACTCTTCCCTGTAAGAAGAGGGAAGGGAGGAAGCCTGTGTAGGGGATATCTAGGGAATGAAAGGGGGGAGTAAATGGTGACTTAACTGTTTATCACATTATTTTTTCTCCCCCCTTGATGTTGGGAGAATAATAAAAGAGATGAAAACAAGATTTGAGCACACCATCTCAGCTCCTATATGGAGTCATTAGTTACATACATACTTGGGTATTGGCACTTGCACTACAACTTCCGCACTACTACTGCGTGTTACTTTTACTACGATCACTGGCCCCGTCCATATCTGTACACCCCAATTCCTTCCAACCATATTGTCTTACATACGATTTCCCTCTTGCCCCCTTTAGTTTGTTTTTCCTTGGGTCCTACAAGATATATCCTGGATATACCTCTGAGTATTTCACCTACCCCAGGATTTTTACAACCATATAATGTAGATGTGTGTGTATAAGGACGGTGAGGAACATTGCCTCTTAATGCCGGTGGAACATGGGTACAATGTCAAATGTAAAGGCTTTTTTCCCACAGATTTCGTCTTCTTTCTGACTACTATAAGCGGGAGAGAAATAGAAGGTGTTATATTTGTTGCAAGTATTCTCAAGAAAAAAATAAGATTTGTTTTGTGTCTCTGAGAATCATAACAGACGTATATATGTGTGCATACATGTGTAAGAAAATAAGGGAATCATCAGAGACGTGGAAGGAAGATAGGAAATAGTAGCTTTTTCCCCTCTCATTTTGTTGTGCTCAAACAATAAAAGTAGATAAAGCTGTCAGTAAAAGCTGTCTGCATTTTCTGTCTCTAGCCCAATTTTCCAACAGGATTTTATTGACAGCTCCAGCTTATCTCTCCCTTTTTTATAGATATCTTTCTTTGCACCCAAAGAATCCTCTCTTTTCTTTTCCTATTTTTTTTATATTTTTATATACTTTTCCTCTTCATCTCTGCTCCTCCTCGTCTTTACCAACGGCACCATCAACACCCTTTTTTCTGATATTTTTTCCGTTATTTTTTCCTTTGCCTTTCCACTCACTTTTTTTCTGCCTTTGATTTTGTTTCATTAAATAATTAACTCATTTATGTTGCCGCCAATAGCTTCAAGGTCTTTTTTTTTAGCTTCGTATATACATTATTATCTCGTCAGGCTTTCACACTTTCCCTTTTCAAATCCTTCCTTTTCATCAACACTTCCTGTCAGTCTCAGCCTTTCTCTTTCACATTTCCCCTCTCTTTCTCACTCGTTCCCCGCTTTTGTTTTCTACATTTTTTTTTCATTTGACCCTTTTTGAGTGTATGTGTGTGTAGGTTTGGAAGGCTAAATGTTTCTATTTTTATTACCATCAACCTCACTCGCTCTCCCGTTTGTTTCTGTCTCTGATTTCTCTCTTTGTTTCCCTTCTGTGTTTGCCCTCCGTTTGATCTTTTCGAGGTTTCCGCTTATATTGTTTGTGCACAGAGGGATAGAAGGACCCTGTGTTTGTGTGTACTTTTGCTTTTGAGATTTTCATCATCCTTCTCCAATTCTCTTCTCCGTCTCCAGTTGCCCCTTGTGGATCTGAGCTGATATTATTTCTTTTGTTGCCCGCATACATTCTCACTCTTGTCCTTGCTCTTGTTTGTTTATGTGTGTGTTGGCCAGCTCTATTTTCATCTGTCTTTGTGTGTGTACCTTGCATTCTCTTTCATTTCCTTTATTTCATGTCCCTTACCCGCTCTCTCTCTCTCTCCTCTTTCCCTGATATTTCCCATTCTTTCACCCACTTTGATTCTCCGAACTTGTTTGTTCTTCTGCGTTGATAGTTGTGTAACTTGCGTCAAATACCCTCCTACTTCACTTTTTCGGGGAATTTCTTCCCATTTGATTTTCTTTTTTTTTTCAATGTGGTATTTGTTCTCTTTGTGTCGTTCAGATCTGATGGCTCTATCCGATTTCCCGTGGTATTTGCTTTTTCTAACTAATATCCTTTGTTGTTCACTTTTTCTTCGGAATTTCCCTTGTTTTTTGCTTTCTCTTCTTCTTTGCTGTCTCTCTTTCTTCCCCTTGCTTTCTTAACCTGTGATTTCTCGTTGTACACTTTCTTTCTGAATTTACTTTCTGTTTACGATCTCCCTTTTACGCTGATTTCTCCAGGTACCTATATGCTTTGCTTTGTTTCTGGGATATATCTCTATTCCTGTGTATTTTCAGGGTATGAATTTCGCTGTCTCTCTCTTTCTTTTATTCTCCTACTCTCTCTCGTTCTATTTATACTTGCTGTCTCTTTAATTTTCCCTCCTATTATCACTTTCTCTCTCTTATTACTTTCGTCTCTCTCTCTCGCTTTCTCTTATCCTGACTCTCTGTCTCCCATTTTCTCTTTCATTCTCCATTTCATTTTCTCGCGCATTCTCCCCTTCATTTCCTCGCTCATTCTCTCTTTCATTTTCTCTCTCATTCTCCCTTTCATTTTCTCGCTCATTCTCTCTTTCATTGCCTCGTTCATTCTCTCTTTCATTGCCTCGCTCATTCTCTCTTTCATTTTCTCTCTTTCGTTTTTTCTCGCATTCTCTTTCATTTTCTCTCTCATCCTCTCATTCATTTTCTCGCTCACTCTCTCTTTCATTTCCTCACTCATTCTCTCTTTCATTTCCTCGGTCATTCTCGCTTTCATTTTCTCTCTTTCGTTTTTTCTCGCATTCTCTTTCATTTTCTCTCTCATTCTCTCTTTCATTTTCTCTCTCATTCTCTCTTTCATTTTCTCTCTCATTCTCTCGTTCATTTTCTCTCTCATTCTCTTTCATTTTCCAGCTCATTCCCCCTTTCATTTTCTCTCTGATTTTCTCTTTCTCAATTTCATTCTGTCTCTCGTTCTTTCTCTCTTGCTTTCTGCTTCTCTCAACCTGTCTTTCTTCTTCTCATTTGCTGTTTGGCTCTCTCACTTGTTCTTTATCTCATTTGACTTTTCTCTCTCTCTCTCCTACTCGCTCTCTCTCTCTTTCTCTTGCATTCGTTCTTTTTTTCCTTTTCTCATCCACTCTGTCCGATTTTCTCTCTCGTTTCTTCTCACTCTCGGTTTTGGGTCCTTTATTCTTGTGCATTAACTTTCTCCCTGTCCCTTCTGCTACCCTCCGCTGTGTGTGTCATTCCTCTGGAGTACTTTCTTTCCCTCTGTTTTGGAGGCTCTCAAAAGCAGTTGACTGAGAAATAATATGAGTTCTTTCATGCCTATCTCTCTCTCTCTCTCTCGCAGTGTCCCTGTAATTTTTGCTCTCCCATACCGTCCCCTAAGTCTTTTGTGAGGGTGGTGTGAAAGTCCCCATGATCCCCTCAAATGCAAGAGCTCCTGGTTGACGTTTCCATTGGAAAGTCTTTGATGAACGCTCATTTGAGAGCGCACCCCCTCCCCCTTCCAATGAAAGTTGGTGGCAACAACACAAGAATGTGGCACAGAGGACGGAAACTTTTGAGGGTTTCTCCTAACTTGGTCCCAGGTCACTACTTGAAGCGACTAGTGTGGAAATTGCTACCGCTAATAATACTGCACTCACAACTCCGAATCCAGAGACCTCTCTTGTCTTCCAAGTGCCTATATATGAGGGAAGAGGACGAGTAAATATTCTGGAGGGGGACTCGGTTAGGAGCGTCAAGGTAATTTGGGTGAAAATTTCCCCGCATCATAATGTCACACTGGAGAGGTTTGTTGAAGGGAAAACATTTTCCTTAATGGAGTATTACATTGCCCCTTCCTGTCATCACTTCCACCTCATATCTCTCTTCTGACTTCCTTTACTTTCTGCATATTTCCTCTATACACAAAGTGTGTGAGATAGATGGGAAGGGATGTAATATGAGGAAGGTGACCAAAAAAAGTTTTGGAGGTAGTTCCTCCATACTTTCCTTCTCTTTCTCTCGCTCTCTGTCTCTCTCTCTCTCTTTCACTTCAAAACTTTGCTCAGAGCGAAAATATGAACATTCCTGTCTCGTTCGGCGAGAGAAAGTTTCATCAAGTCACTGGGACCGTTATCACTTGAAGTAGCTCATTGTCAGTCATTTGCGTGTCACACCTCCGGCGTTACTCATCATCATGATGAGCTTCTGTGGCTGTCTCCATTCCTTCCTTTCCACCTAGTTTTCACCTGAGATTCTTCCTTCAACTACCTACTTTCACTTTCTCATCTTGTGGTACACAAATGTTTTGTGTAAGACTTTCTCCCAACTCTCACCTTGCCCCACTTTGAGACGGGGAAAACTTTCTTGTGTTTAGGGAAGATTCACTTTATTTTGGAAAAACTTTTTGTCTTCCAGCACTTTCCCGGCTTTCCAACTCTCCTCTCTTTATGAACTCATTTTGAAAAGTTTTTGTTTTTCCCTTGCTAACAGTGCCGTTTAGAATCCTGTGACCTTGGGATAAACCATTAAAACTCTTTAGAAAGCATATTTTTTTAACCGTCGTTGGGGATGCCTTCACAGACAATTTGAGGCAATTTGATGGTCAAGAATCGTTCTTATCTTGGTCCATTCTTTGCTGTCTACGTTTCACAAAGGAAGCGGCAAAAAATCATTTTTCCAACAATTCATTTCTTAAAGTATCATCAAACTGTAAATTAAACGGATGTGGGAAGGATTAAGTGAGACAGAGTTTATGGGGTCAACAAATCCACGTTATCTTTAAGGGAAAATCCCCTATTTTTGCGAAGTTGTTATAAATACTACATATTTCTTATTCAGAAGGCAAAAAAGAAGGTAAGAAATAAGCGCAGAAGTTCTTTCGGGGGAAAGTTATTTTTTCTATTATATTCTGGACGTATGAGTAAACTTTATTTTGCAATGACCCCGCCACTTTCTCACTTGTTTTCTTTTCCATTTTATACTTGACTTATTCCCTTATAGGATTTGGGCGCTTATCTCTGGAGAATGTACGGAGGATGATTTAAAATCTACGGACGTAGTTGGATATAATTCACTTAGGAAGAGAGCTGGCGAGGATAGAGAATGAGCACGGGTTGGGGAGCAAGAGAGGGAAAACGAGCGGGAGAGGGAAGGAATAAGAGTGAGAAAAGAGAGAAAGAGAGAAAGAGAGAAAATGGGTGAGAGATATAAGGATTAAGAGAGAAATGGAGAAACAGAGAGAAACGCGAAAGAAAATTAAAGACACACACAGATAAATAAAGAGAGAAAGACACAAAGCATCAGAAAGACACAGAAAGAGAGAGAAAAAGATAAATAAAGAGAGACAAAGAGAGAAAACAAGCTAAATAAAGAGAGAAAGAGAGAAAACAGGCTAAATAAAGAGAGACAAAGAGAGAAAACAAGCTAAATAAAGAGAGAAAGAGAGAAAACAGGCTAAATAAAGAGAGACAAAGAGAGAAAACAAGCTAAATAAAGAGAGAAAGAGAGAAAACAGGCTAAATAACGAGAGACAAAGAGAGAAAACAAGCTAAATAAAGAGAGAAAGAGAGAAAAATTCATAGAGAAAGAGAGAAGAGAGAAAGAAAGAGAGAGGAAGAGAGAGAAAGGGATAGAAAGAGGAAGAGAAAAAGAAAGAGAGAGGAAGAGAGAGAAAGGGATAGAAAGAGGAAGAGAGAGAAAGGGATAGAGAGAGAGAAAGAGAAAGACAGAGAGAGAGAAAGACAGAGAGAGAGAAAGGGATAGAGAGAGAGAAAGAGAAAGACAGAGAGAGAGAAAGAGAGAGAAAGAAAGGAGAGGAAGTGAGAAAGTGAGACAAAGAGAGAAACGGAGAAAAACAGAGAGAAACGGAGTGAAAGAGAGAGAAAGGGGAGAAAGAGAGAAATAGAGAGAAAGGGAGAGAAAGAGAGAAACGAAGAGAAAGGGAGAGAAAGAGAGAAACGAAGAGAAAGGGAGAAATGGAGAGAAAGAGAGAGAGAACAGCAGATTAATAGATAGATGGAGAGATAGAGAGAGACGGAGGATGCGTATAAAAGCATGAGATAGAAATGATTTTGTTCCTTTACACCATTTTTTTTGCAATACATAAAGCTCTACCGATACAACTACTCTTTTTGTGGCTCCCTTGCAAAACGTCCATATATTGATTCATGGTGGAACATGATTTATCCAATGTGCTTCCGTTCTCCTCCTCCTCCTTGTCCTCCTCCTCCTCCTCATTCTTATGTTCCTCTCCCAGCTTTTAAAAATTTTACATGTAAAAATCCAAGAAGGAAGAAAGGCAAGGGGAAACGAGGAAGAGGAAGAGCGCGGAGGGAGAGAAAGATAGAAATATAATCATTTATTTATATCCACAAAGTGGTTCAACCCTCATGAATTCTTAACCAGAACGTGTGTGAGTGTGCTGAGGAGGAAAAAAAATTATCTTGCAAAAACACTCGCAAAAAAAAACTTACGGATAATAATCTCTACCGAGATGAAACAAGTCCCCCCAACGCGTTCTTCTCCTTTCTTCCTTGGGACTATTTCCTTCTGAAATAAGAAAAGACAGCAAAAGTTGAAGTTGGCTGGAAAAGAAAATCCTGTACACATTTTATGGGAGTTGGAAACAGGAGGAACCAAAAGGAATATTTAGCAAGGAAATACCATAGGAAACAATGGACACAGGTTAGCAAATCTCTGGAGGTTGAACAGGTGATATTTATTTCAATTCCCTGCCCGTTAAGTTTTTTGTGGTTATCTCGTCTCCTCCTCCTTTTTTGCGTGAGTAACAAAAGAAACGAAAACCGTGAAGATAGTACGGTGAGTACAAATAGCAGATGTTTCTAAGAGATACAAAACAATGCAGACACACACACACAAACACATGAGGAGAAGCACAGAAAAATTGGAGGGGGGAGCAGGAAACAAATCTTGGCAAATAATAAAAATTTATTTATTACACACTTTTTTTTAACTCTTTATTTCCTCTATACTTTCTTCCATCCTCCTTGCGTCACTATCGTACTTTCCCTCCCTTTCTCTACTGTGAGTTCGTACGTATGCTTTTTTGCTACACAAACTCTATAAAGCCCCATTCCTGTTTTTCTCCGTAGTCCTTTGAGACCACGGAAGTTTCTCCGTACCAATTATTTTATGCAACAAAAAGAGTCCGTGAGGATTGCCGTAAATAAATCTCTTCCTTTTTTCTCCTACTAGCAAAACTTCAACCAACGTCATTTTTACCTTGTAATCACTTGCATGACTAACCTTCGCACTAAGGCTCTTATCTCTTTCCACCTCTATCTCTCATACTCTCCCCTCCTATATGTAATCCCTTGTTTTCCTTTTTTCATCGATTTCTCTCTTCCACATTGTCTCTCTCTCTTCCTCCTTCCTTTTCTCTCTGTTGCACTCCCTCTTTCACTCTCTCTTTCTATCTCTCTCTCTCGCTTCATCTCTCGTATTCTCTCGCTTTCACTCTCTCTTGCTACCTATCTCTCTCGTTTCATCCCTCGTTTTCTCTCCCTTTCCATCTCTTTCTTTCTCCTTCTCTGTCTCTCTCTCTCGCTGTCTGTATTTCTCACTCTCTTTATCTCTCTCGCTCTCTCTCTACTTCTGTCGTATTCTCTTGCTCTCTCTCTTGCTCTTTCTCTCTATTGCTCTCTCTGGCTCTATCACTATTATTTCTCTCTCACTCTCTCCCCTTTCTCTTATTCTCTACTGCTCTTGCTCTGTCTCTCTGGCTCTATATGTATTTCTCTCTTGCTCTCTCTCCGTGTTTCTCTCTTGTCTTTCTCTGTGTTTCTCCCTTGTCTCTCTCTGTGTTTCTCTCTGCTCTCACTTTTTCTATTGCTGTCTCTCTCGCTGTCTTTACGTCCTTCTCTTACTCTCTATTGCTCTTGCACTCTCTGGGTCTATATATATTTATCTATAGCTCTCTCCGTGTATCTCTCTTGCTTTCTTTCTTTCTCTCTGGCTCTCTCTTTGTCTCTTGCCGTCTCTCTCTTTCTCTCTGGCTGACTCTGTCTTGCTCTCTCTTTTTGTCCTGTTCCCTCTGTTTCTCTCTTTATTTCTTTATCTGTATTGCTCTCTTTCTCTCTCTCTCTCCGTCTGGCTCTGTTTATGACTTGCTCTCTGTCTCTCGGTGTCTCCATTTTTCTCTCTTGATTCCTTTGCCTCCGTCTTTTTCTGTTTCTCTCTGTCCGGGTCTTGCTCTGTGCCTCTCATGCTATCCCTTTGTATCACTTTGCCAGTCTTTCTCTTTCTCTCCTGTTCTCTTCCTTTCGCCTTTCTCTCTCTGTCGTTATCTCTGCATGTCTCCCATGTCATCTCTCTAACTCTCTATTATCCTTTCCAATGGTTGACTAGATTTCCCGAATTCCCTCTTACTTCTTAACCCTCCCAATTTCCCTCTTATAGGTTGATCCCTTTTTTATGGTCTAGTGAAAGTCTTTGCTCTCTCCCCGTCTGTCGTAGTCTTTTTTCCCCCCGTAAAGCCCTTTAGTATTAGCTTGAGGTTCTGTGGATACTCCTTCATCTCTTTACTCGCCACTTTCGCCTGTCCTTTATCTCTCGCTTCAAGTGACTTTTTCCTCCGGAGGGTAGAAAATTTCCCTGACTTCGCTGGCACACTTTCTCCTTTTATCTCTGTGTCTGTGTGTGGGTGACTCTCTCTCTCTCTTTCTCTCTTGCTCTATCCAATGCTGACTATGGCTCGTTTCAATTTCCTGCCCGCTTGAGCTTGTTTACAATTTGGTGCAAATCAAATAATTACTAATCAAGTCCTATTACTAGAGTGCGGAGCCCATGAAGAGTCCCGGGTTCCTAGGATTTTCTCCGGGGCAAGAGAAAGGGAGATACTTGGGTGGGGAATATGTATGTACATAATATTGTACGGGGGGAACAGAGGGATTAATTACTTCAACCATGAGAAGGATGCGGTATTTCCATGGATATGAGAGTATGTAGTAGTAGGATGGAGAACTCTTTGCCACGGCTTTTATGATGAAGGCAGAGCTCATTTAGTAGTGCGTTGAAATAGACAAACCAAGAGAAAGTGAGAGAGAAAGTCAAATAGAGGATGGGATAGAAAAAAAAAAGATTATTTCTCGTTTTAAATTCTCCCCCTCTCTCTCTCATTTTCCTCTTGACTGTCATGGAATTTATTTGGGAGATTCTTTGGAAATGGCTGGTATAATTCGACAAGAGACATGATAAATAATGGAGGAGAGTGAGTGAGTGTGGGTGAGACAGGGAACAAATTGTTTGGTAGCGACAGGGAGATAGTAAAAAAAAATACTCATATGCACTTGAAAGAGGAAAAAGAGAAGTTGTTGAAGGTGAAGGAGTCGGAGAATTTAGAAAGGGCTGGAATTTTGGGATTCCGGGAAGGATACAGATATACCATGTCATAAGGAGAGACAGAGAGATGACTTGGGAAGGTAAAAGGGAGAGGAGACATATATGGATATGAAAAAATATCATCAAGGGATATGGAAATGAAAAGAGACGCAATTTCAGTAATCGGAGCCGATATATCATGAAATGAGTCACACTATCCTTCCATCTCACTTTCTCCCAACTTCCTCCCTCCCACTCATCCACGGCTTGGTCTGTATATCTCCATTTTTCTTCTGGGCTGGGCGAATGTAGAGCAAAGGGAGGATGAAGAGGAGAGAGAAAAAAACAAATAGCAATTGGGATGACAAGCATAAGTCGGGGAAGGGGAGTAAAGTTGGAGGAGGGGGAATGAAAAAGTTACAAAAAAACTTCCTAATCCAAGGAATAAATAAGGGACTTCTCATCAATTCCTGGATGCCAACTTCTCATATGTATCGACCCCTCCCAGTGTATCCTATGTTCTTCAATCTTCTTGGAAAGTTTAGGGAAAATATATTGAATTTTGTTCCATCGTGACACTTCAAGGAAATGAGACAAAACAGGAAGAGACAGGTTTTTCCTTGGCACATTTACATATATGGAACGTCAACAGTCCAAGCCGTTTTTGAATGAATTTTATTTTTTCCCGCAGATTCCACCACCTTTGGTAACTACGAAAGTGTAGAAGCTCGTAAGTATCTTACAATTATTAAAAGAATTGTAACAGAAATTAGAATGAAATATATTTGAACAGAATTTAAAATAAAATATATTTTAACGGCAATTAAAATTAAAATAAAATAAATTTTAACGGCAATTAAAATAAAAATAAAATAAATTTTAACGGCAATTAAAATAAAAATAAAATAAATTTTAACGGCAATTAAAATAGAAATAAAATAAATTTTAACGGCAATTAAAATTAAAATAAAATAAATTTAATAAATAAAAAAATAAAAAGTTGTCTCTCCCGCTGCTGGCCAAACTGACAGAAGGCTTGCGCAATTGTACACATTTGGTATTTATCAAGTGGGTCTGTATGCATCTGTAGACAGAAAATTATGTCATCGCAAAATGACTAGTACATACGATTTACGTCACTTGTTAGGCATCCGTTTTTACCATACAAAACCGGTAGAAGAAACGACATAAACACTGATTTCGAAAACCACCAAAAATTTCACTCTCCATTCTGCCCTCCATAAATGTGCTTGTTAGGTATTTGTGCCAAATGTATCCCTGGAAATAAGTAACAAATCAAGCAATAAATGTTTTCTCCAGAGCTTTATTCCCTGTTATCTCTCTGTGCCCTACAGTCTTATCTGGGGTCAGAAAAAAAAATGGCGTGCTATCAAATATATTTATTGGACAGAATGTCTTCTATTACTAGCGTTTCTTATTTCTCAAAGCACATTTTATTGATTGTCTCTGAAAAGGACGGTGTAGAGAGTAGAGGATATCAGATACAAAAGAAAGGCGAGGAAGATGACCGTATACAGGATGAGGAGTGCACACAAGGAAAACATAAGGACTTTTAGAGAGAATGCAAGAGAAAGAAAGACAAGACAGGTTGAGAGATAAAGACGCAGAAAAACCAAAAAGAAGAGCAGGACAATGTGAGAAAACGAGAAGAATTAATGTAGAATAATTAATTCAGAGAAAGGGCAAAAAAGAAAACAATGGACGAGAGAAAGAAATAAAGTCACGAAAACGAAATAAACAACAGAGGACAAGCAAGTGAGAGAGAGGGCAAAAACCAAGCCACAAACCGAAAATAAACAATGGAAGGAGAGCGAGACAAATACAGGACTAATAAAAGGGTAATAAAAATACTGGAACAGATCAAAAGATAGACAAAACACAACAAATACAAAAAGCAAAAGATGAACAGAAAGTTAAGAGAAAAACATAAACAAAGAAAGAAAAATAATAGAAAAAAACAATAGAAAAACAAATAAAATACAGGAACAGATCAAACGATAGATAAAAAAGGAAAAATACAAAGAGAAAAGGATGAACAGAAAGTTGAGGGAAAAACACAAACAAATACAAAGAAAGTACGAGATGAAAAGAGAAACGAAGACAGAAAAAGAGAAGCTGAATCAAGCAGAGAGAGAAGCGGAATCAATGAGAAAGTGAGAAAAAAGAGGAGAAACGAAGAGAAAGAAAATGAAGAGACGAAAAGAGAGAAAAGAGAGGTAGAACCAAAGAGAGAGAAGAGAAAAAAGGAAGGAGAGTAGAGAAACAACAAGAGAGGGAGAATGAAGAAAAATAGGGAAGGAGAAGAGCAACAAAGGGAAATAGAAGAAAAATAAGGAAGGAGAAGAGAAACAAAGAGAAATAGAAGAAATACATGGAGAGATATGGAAGGGAAACAAAGAGAAATAGAAGAAATACATGGAGAGATATGGAAGGGAAACAAAGAGAGAGAGAGAGAGAAAAATAGAAGCAAATAGAGAGAACAAGAAAGAAAAACAAAGCCAGAGTGGAAAAGAGTAAACGATAGAAAAGAAGACACAAGAATAAAAATAATCAAAGGATGGGTTGAGAAAATAAAATAATAATAACCCAAAAAAATCTTGTGCCTACAATGTCGAAGAGCCTGTGCACACCCACAATTTCCCTCCACATTTGGCTTCCAACTGTTTTCCCCGTTTCCCCATTCCACAAAAAAAAAACATACATAAAGCCCACATTAGATTTGACCGACCTTACATAAGAGTGGCCCCTGTATTTGTATGGGCGAGAGCAAACATACTTTGTCAAATATTTGCCATTCCTCATATTTGTGTGCACACACGTACAGCCCAAACGTTTTTTCCCCCCTCATTCTTCTTTTACGTACTTTAATACGCACATGTACTAATACATACATACGCCGGTGTACTTTCTCCTCCATCCTCCTCCCATATTTCTCCCTTTTAAGAGGATATACTATACATTTGTCTAGGTGGGACTCCCACCTTTATGTACAGAGTATACACCCCTCCTTTGTAGGAGATGAGGGGCTCAAAAACCTTTTATTCATGCTCACTATTACCTCCTCCTACCGCTACTTATCTCCGTAATTTCATCTTATCTCCTCAAAAGTCCTCCTTCCGTGGGGCCCAGAGGAAGGTACATGAGAGGGGAGCCGTTGTAGTCCGGGTAATAATACTCCCATGTACTATACAGTAATAATTTGCGCAACATGAAAAGATTAAATTTTTTCTAGGGCTCTTCAACCTATTATTTAAAATGGGGCATTTCATCCTTTTGTGCACTTCATTTGGAGAGAGAGAGAGAGAGAGAGAGAGAAAGAGGATGAGGGGAGACAGACAAAAAATGTGTTCAGGGTCACATCTTTGTATTCATGCAGTTATTCCCCTTCCACTACAAGACTTGTGGAAGATTATAAAGACTTGTCGGAGATTATAGAGACTTGTATAAGATCATAAAGCCTGGCTTAAGATTATAAAAGACTTGGTATATAAAATAATGAAAAAAAAAGTCGGCCTTCAAAAGAGGGAGGCAGATAGAGAGAAAGTCCGTAATATATATGTTATATCCACATATTTGAAGAAAGGAGGATTGGGAGAGAGATGAGAGTGTTGAAATTAAGCAGGAGAGATTTGCCAATTTTCCACCGTGAAATTCTCCTGGTAAAGAAGACGAAATGGGTGGTCATGCCTAGGTAAATGCGAGTCTCTACATGCATGTATCCAGTTGGGGTTGATTAGACCCGGTTATTTTTTTTCCTGGGAGTAGTTCGTCTTCGTCTTTTCTTGTTCATTTGACGAAGAAAAAAAGGAGTAAAAAAAAGGAGAAAATGTTTGGGAGTGTTGCCAATTACGGAGAGGATGGGCAAGTTTGGAGAAAGGGGAGAGAGAGGAAAGGTGGAAGAATTGAAAGAGGAAGATTGGGGAGAGGATATAGATGAAGGAAATCCGCAGAAAGGTACTACATGGAGTTAAAGTTGCTCATGGACCACTGTACTCCGAATTACTCGGAAATTTTCCTAGTATAGCAAGTTGCTCAGAATCCGTTGGATCCAAATCTTTTGTTCGTCCAGAGTGATAAGGCTCAATAAGCTACTCGTGTTCAACAGACAGCTCTTGTATCCTTTATCTCTCCCTTTTCCGTCTTTTTTCTCTCTGACTCTTTCTAAAAAAAAATCAACCTCTCGCCCATCCTTCTCCCGTCTCTCTTGCATGTTTCCCTGTCTCGCTTGTATGTTTCTCTGTCTCTTTATCTCTTTACGTGTTTCCTTTACTATCTCTGATGTATTTAACTCTCTATGTCTTCTCTTGTCCCTTATGCTTTCTCTTCCTCTCGCTTCTTCCTTTGTTCCTTCGTGCTTTTTCTCTTTCTCAGCGTTCTATATCTCTTTTTCTCTGCTTTACCTTTCTTTATTAGCATTCTATAATGCTTTCTCTGTGCTTTCTCCTCTTTTCTGCTTCGTCCTTCCTTCTGTGTTCTCTCTCTACTTTCTCTTTCTTTCTGTATTTTCTTATACTTTCTCTTTCTTTCTCTATTTTTTATACTTTCTCTTTCTTTCTCTATTCTCCATTTGGCTGTTTACTTTTTTTTCTGTCTCTATTTTCTATTTGACTGTCTGCTTCATTTTCCTTTCTCTATTTTCTATTTGACTGTCTGCTTTCTCTTTCTTTTTCTATTTTCTATTTGACTGTCTGCTTTCTCTTTCTTTTTCTATTTTCTATTTGACTGTCTGCTTTCTCTTTCTTTTTCTATTTTCTATTTGACTGTCTGCTTTCTCTTTCTTTTCCTATTTGACTGTCTACTTTCTCCTTTTTTCTCTATTTTCTATTTGACTGTCTGTTATCCCTTTCTTTCTCTATTTTCTATTTCACGGCCTACTTTTTCTATTTTGTATTTCAATGTCTTCTGCCTGCTCCTTACTCTAATACGTTTTCCACTGTCTGGTTTCTCTTTGATTTTTTCCTTGTTTCTTGGTTTTATATTTTGCTGTCGGCTTTCTCGCGCTCTCTTCATATCTTTATCTTTTTACATCTCTCTGCACATTCTCCGTTTGTTATCTTTCCTTCTGCATATCGCAGACAACATAGACAAAATCTTTTAATGTATTTTTGTCTGTTTTCTCTATCTCTGTCATTTTCTCTAAATTTTCGCTTTTGACTCTCTCCCTTCTCTATCTCTGTACTTTTTCTTTCTGTCTCTGATACTGTTTTTATATCTAGCTGTCTGCTCTTTGAAAAACTCTCTTTGTCTCCACTTATTCTGCTCTGTCTCTCGTTCCTGCTTTCACTATGACTTGCTGTTACTGTGCCTCTCCTCCTCTTCGTAATGGCCGCATGGCCAGGTACATGACTGTAGTGGGAGTTGATGGTACAAGTTTTGAGGGAAACAGACGTCACTGGAGGTATTACATACAAGTATAAAACCCCGTGGGCTTCTCATTTCCAGTGTCAAGTGATTTAAGTCGACTATCAATGCTCAAAAACACTTTTTTTTACTGCCAGTACATAGTAGTAGTAGTAGCATTTCATTTTTCTATGTACTTGGCAGTTGTACGGAGGAACTGGAGCTTCCTCCCTCCAGCTTTCGCAAACCAACAAATCAATAGGGATTTGCTTTCACTCTCTCTCTCCTCTTTCGTACTCTCTTTCTCTGATTCTCCCACTCTATCCCTTCTTTCTCTGCTCTCGTTTCATTTACGTACGCAATTTTATATACTGAGTGGAACACGTGTGAGTGGGTCGCCAGGAGAAAGACATATGTCATAATAAAGACAGGGAGAGAGACAACTATGATTTTAGTTCCTCTTAAAACTTATACAACACCACTGGTACCGGAGGGGATGGATGAAAACCTAAACGGAGTTTTCACGAATGATGATCGCACACACGAAGAAAGCGAGAGCTGGAAAAGGAAGAGAGATTCCGTGGGGGAAAGTTGAAGGGAACGAGAGAAAAAGGAAAAAAGCGATTTAGAATAAGGCAGAAAAAGAAAAGCACGGAAAGGGATTAAGAGGCAGTGACAGAAAAATGAAAGCGAAATAATGAGAGAAAGAAAGAAAAAGAGAGAAAATGAGAGATACGAAGAGACAATGTCAAAGCGAGCGTAAGTGAGAGGAAGGAAAAGAGTCACGGGGAAACAACAAAATTGAGTTCCAGAGAGAGAGAGAAGAAATAGTAACTGGGAAAGGATGAAGAGCTCTACAACCACTCCAACCCTTGAGGATAGCCGAAGTTCAGCATTCAGAATTCCCTCGAATGCAAAAGAATAGGTTGGGGAGGAGAAAAGAACAGGAAAAAATTTGGAACAACAAGAACATGAAATATGGGCTAACCTGCCAAAGGGAAAATAAAAAGGATCGACGGCGGAGAGGGATACGAAATAGGCCAAGAGAAAATACAAAATACGAGAGGGGGAAAAAAGGAGATAGCTTCAAAGCATTGCGCGGGGAGGGAAGATGCAGAAAAATTTGCAGAGACGAGTAAGACAAATGGGAACGGAAGGGGACAATGGAGAGAGAGGGAGAGACAGTCTTAATGGAACCATTGAGCGGGTAGTGACTGGAGGCATCATTGTAGGGGAGGAAAACACGTATTAAGATATTTGAAAACCCGTATTAGTACTACACATCATTTACTGTCTCTGTCCCTCTCTCTTAATCTTACTTTCTCCCTCTCTCTGTCGCCTTCTGTCTCTCTTTCTCCCTCGCACGATCTCTCCGATTTGGATTCTCTCTTTTACTCTTTCCCTCGCGAACTTTGTCTGTCTTGATTTCTCTCTTTCATTTTCTTTCTCTCCTTCTCGCTCACCTTCTCTATACATTTTTCTCTCCCGTTCACTCTCTATCCGACTTGATTTTTCGAATTCTCTCTTTATCTCTCATCCTTTCTTTCTCTCTTTCTCTCGCTTTCTGTCAATTTCTCTCTATTTCTCACTCTTGCCCTCAATTTATCACTCTTTCTCTCTCTCTCTCTTTCTTTCTCTCTCTTTCTCTCTCTTTCTCTCTCTTTCTCTCTCTTTCTCTCTCTTTCTCACTCTTTCTCTCTCTTTCTCTCGCTTTCTCTCGCTTTCTCACTCTTTCTCTATCTTTCTCTCTCTTTCTCACTCTTTCTCTCTCTTTCTCTCGCTTTCTCGCTCTTTCTCTCTCTTTCTCTCTCTTTCTCTCGCATTTTCTCGCTTTCTCTCTTTTTGTCTCGCTTTTTCACTCCTCTCTTTTTCTCTCGCTTTCCCACTCTTTCTCTCTATTTCTCACTCTTTATCTCTCTTTTTTCTTTTCTCTTTTCACTCTTTCTCTCACCAACTCACTCTTTCTCTTTATTTCTCACTCTCTCTATTTCTCAGGTCTTCTTTTTCGTTCTCTCTCCTTCTCTCCTTTTGTCAACCTGTCTCTCTCTTTCTCTCTCCTTCTATCTCTCTTCTTTCTCTGTCCCATTTTTACTTCTCTCGCGTTCTCTATATCGCTGTCTTTCTCGCGCACTTTCTTTCTAACTTCATTTCGTACCTTCTGTCTTTGTCGGACCGTCTCTCTTTCTCTCTCCTTCTTCCTCTTTCTCTCCTGTGTCTCGTTTTTTGTCTCCTCGTCTCTCTCATTCTACTCATATTTCTTCTTCCATCTTCTTGTCACTTCTCTTGACTTGTTCTTGTCTCTCTCGGTCTCTCTATATGCATTTCACCGTTGTCTCTATTTTTTACTTTATCTTTCTCCGTCTCCCAATCTCTTTCTCTGTCTTGATTTCTCTCTCTCTGGCCATCTTTTTCTACCTCCCTCTCCTCCCTCCCTTTGTTCATTCACTTACGACATAGGCGTTTACATGGAAGCTTCCAGTAGCATCGTCCATTATTCTCCTACCCAAATTCCATTTCACTGTATGTCTCCTGCCACAATTGCATTTACTCGCAGCTTACCTTCTTTTCTCTCAATTCTTTCATCCTCATAATGGCCAGACACTCTCCTTCCCCATGGCGTTCACGTGTGAAATATGGTCCCGTGCCAATTGGTATGCATGGAATGCTGAGTATCCATAGACTTCTGTGCCTCAGTATTGACATATAGTTGCATTTCAGCTGGCTTTACTGCCATATATTATAGTTGTAGTAGTACGTGGACAAATTATTTCACACTTTTCGTTATTCAGGTGTTAATTATTATCCGGTTATTATTAAGCACCTTCTACTGATTTCATCCTTTGTGTTTCATGTATTTCGTTCCGTGTTGCCGATTGCTTTTTTTTTGTTCGTCGGACTTATTTGGACGTCTCCTTCCCACGTTCAATTCCCTTTCACTGTGCCGGATTTGCTTACCACAAATCCCTTGCTATTTCTACGTGAATAAGATCCCATGTATTGTAGTATCTGGGAATGTGAGGAATGGGAGGCGAGGAAAGCTCCCGGCACCATACCCAAATGTGGTGAAAGCCTTGCGGTTCCTATTATTTCCATTCTTTTCCACACAATTTGCATTGCTCAGTTGGTGTACCATTCTCCTCGGCACCTTCAGCTCTTGGCCTGGAAGAGCCGACTCCTTCAAGATTTGACTTTCTTTTCTTTTCTCGCTTCGCCCTTCCTCTTTCACTCTCTGCGTCTCTGTATTTATGTTACTCTCTCTCATCCTAGCTCTTTCTTCTCCCTCTTTCTCTCTCTTTCTCTACTTCTTCTCCCTCTTTCTCTCTCTTTATCTACTTCTTCTCCCTCTTTCTCTCTCTTTCTCTACTTCTTCTCCCTCTTTCTCTCTCTTTATCTCCTTCTTCTCCTTCTTCACTCTCTCTCTCTTTAGCTCCTTCTTCTTCCTCTCTCTTTTTCTGCTTCTTCTTTCTCTTTATCTCCTTCGTCTCTCTATTGATCCTCTTCGCCTCTCTATTAATCCCGTTCTTCTCTTCGTTTATCTCTTTCGTCTCTCTTTATCTACTTCTCTCTCTTTATCTCCTTCGTTTCTCTATTCATACCCTTCTTCTCTCCGTTTTTCTCTTTCGTCTCTCTCTTTAACTCCTTCGTGCCTCTCTTTATCTCCTTCTCTCTCTTTAACTCCTTCGTGCCTCTCTTTATCTCCTTCTCTCTCTTTAACTCCTTCGTCTCCCTCTCTTTGTCTCACTTTTTATCTTCTCTCTCTGTTTCTGTCTCACTATGTCCTGCAAAAGTCTGACGTCCTTGCCGTTGTTGATGAAGGGAGATGTGTACTCTTTCTCTTTCTTTCTCTCTCGCTTTCCGTGGCTGCAAATTCTTGCTCCATGTCACCTGCTACAACAAGATTACAGCTTTTAACTAATCCTCTTTTCTCCTTTTTGACACTCCCCGTACGTACTCCTTTTTCTCATTTTCTTTTGATTATCCCCCTTTTCTCAATATTTCATACATAACGTCACCAGGACATCTCTCTCCTTCTCTCTATTTCTCTCTCCTTCTCTCTATTTCTCCCTCCTTCTCCCTTCTTTTTGAATCTTGTACTCTCACAATCTTCCTCCCTTTCTTCCTCCCCCGTACATTCTGGTCTCCCTGGAGTACCTATTATAATCAATGTTATTCAGCCAACCATCGTCCTCGTCTTGCTTCCTCTGCTTGTCAGGTTTCATAACGATTATATTCATGAAACAAGAGCGCGGAGAGAGGTTCTTTCTGGGAAATTACTTGAAATCTTAATAATATTCGGAGGTAGCCATGATCCCCAGCAACTCACTCGGACAACTTCCAATTACGCAAATGCATAAATACATGTTAGACATACAAAGTGTATGCATGTGGATGGATATACACTTGGTGAAATATGTGTGTTCTGGCCCCTAGAAAGAGGCAACCACACCATGGAGGAAGGAGGTGATAGATTGGAGTAGGGAGCAAGAGGCAGAGAGAGAGAAGGAGAAAGAACAATATGTGGAGAGCCTCGGAAGGTTTTAGCATTCATGATGAATAACTGATAATGTTGCCAAAGTGTGTGAAAGAGGAGCAAGGTGCATTGTAATGATATTACTTCCATGTGTGTTCATGCTCATGTCTATATCAAGCCATTCATAATGGGCTTTTGCACATCAAAACTCCCTACTTTTCCAGTTCACCCACCAATCCTTTCCTTCCATGTCGGAGTTTCTCTTGAAGTTTGGTTCTTGTCTTCCCTTTTTTCCCTTTCTGTTCTTTTTTCCCTTCCTAGGATTTCCCTTTTTCTCTTTCTCGCTCACTTTGTCCTGTACATACTTGATTTTTCCGTCTATTGTTTGTATGGTATTCGTAATCTAGTACGATTAAGTTATCCCTTTTCCCATACAATATATTGTAATCTCTTTCTTCGACGCAATATTTCCTCTCCTTTCGTCCAGTGCAATCATACTATCGGCATTGTCCATTACAATTTTCTTATGTTATTCATATTTTCTCTTTTCAGGTTTTGCTCCTATCAATATTTGGCTTCTCCTGTTTGCTCTTATTCATTTGCTTTCCCTTACAAATTTGCCTTTATCCATATTTTTGCTCTCCGGTTTCCTCTAATTCATGTTTTCTCCCTCCAGTTTGCTCCTATTCATATTATCCCGCTCTCCAATTTGCTTGATACATATTTTCTCCTTTTCTGGTTTGCTCTATCCACATTTTCTTCCTTTCCAATTTGCTTTTATTCAATCTTTCTCCCTTTCCAATTTCCTTTTATTTATATTGTTTCTCCCTCTATTTGCTTTCATTCAATTTTTTTTCTCTACAGTTCACTTCCATTCATAATTCGTCTGTCTCTCTCTTCCCTCAGCTTTCACTCTCTACCCTCCAAGTTTCTCCAGCTTGCCTGTCGGTTTCCCTCTGGTTCCTGCCAGGACCTAATATCCCCAGATACATATGTTTGTGGTTCCCTATATCTGTATAACTCCATTTCCCCCGTGAGTACCACCAGGATTTCTCCAATGAATCCGCCCAGCTATTCCCTCCACAGATTCAGTTGGAGAGAAAGGCATTGCGATGGGAGTTTAAATAAGGAGTCAAAATTCTGCCATTAACAGAGTCCTTCCAAATGGGTTGAAGGACGTGAAAAATAAAACCTTGACAGCTGTCCCTCCGCACGCACATCCCAAAACATGGGACATGGCACAGGAGGGGGAGGGCTTGGGTGCAATACGCATATATAATAAATAAATGAAAGTGACACCCCCCAAAAAAAAGGAAGTTAAAGGGAAACTGACGCAGCTGATGTCTTTCAAAGGGATTTCGAAGGAAATGGAAAAAGGGGAGGGGAGAAAGAGAGAGATAATCTGATACGGAAAGAGGGAAATAGAGAGACGAGAGACGGAAATATGAAAGAGATCAGATAAGGAAAGAAGGAAATTGAGAGAAAGAGACAGAAATATGAAAGAGAGAGAGAGAGAGAGAAAATCGTCAGAAGGAAGAGAGAGTGGACAACGTTTTATTTACTCCTGTCGACCAGAGGAACACATTAATGCTAAACGAAATGGTAACACCAGCACATGGGAATGTGCAAGAGGGAAGTGCGAGATGTTAAAAAGAATAAATTAGAGGAACATTATAAATAAATCGGCTTTTGACTACTCCTCCCCATCTCCCCTTTCACGCCATTCCATCCACATAAGCAAATGCGTAGAAGGTGAGCTCCAGAAGCTACACAGATTAGCACTTAAGTACGTCGACATGTTCCCGTTCACAGCCTGGCCTGCAAAATTTCTCTCAATATTTTACACTTCTTCATCTACCCGTGTACAAATATATGCTCGTCCCAAGTGTTACCTCTTGTTGCCATTTTTTCGGGGGGGGGGGGAGAATGTCCAAAAAAAACTATTGGATGATGGCTAAAAGAAGGAAAATGTATGTGGGATTGAGCAAAAAAAATATTTTTTTCTCCAGGAATCTTCTTTACCATACAGACATGTCTCTGTGGGAGTCATGACCATAGGTTAGGAGGATTAGAGTATCGTGAGATCAAATCAGCTAAGACAATGTCAGCAGCTCCTGCAAAAAGAAGCACTAAAGAGAGAGACAGAGAGGGAAAGGGAGAGGTTAGGAGCTCACAAATCTTTTCCTCTGTCCTGACATATTCTGGGCTGAGAGAAGAGATTATAAAGTACTCGGAGATATATGTGTATACATACATAAATAAGTCTCAACGTATGAGAGGGTGAGAGAGAAAGAGAGCGGAAGAGAGAGAAAGAGAGAAAAGGAGAGAGAAAGAGAGAGATGAAGTAAGAGGAGGACGTAGAATTCCCAAAGAGACTAATAATATTATTGACCTACGGTAGCGGGATTAAGGTCAGGCGCTGAGAGACATTGAGAGAAGGGCATGGAAAGGAGTTAGATGGAAGGAGAAAGTCAAGGGAAAAAAATGTAGGAGTTTACTCAGAGTGGGAGGGCCACCCAAGGATGTATATGCAAAAGGACAAAAAAAAATAGACTGATGGAGAAAAGTGCTCGCAATTTAAGGGGAAAATGCGAGGGAAGATAGAATGAAGACATAAAAACATGTATTTTTCATTTTCCCAGAATTTCTCTTGCAACTCCCCTCCAAAAAAAAGCTACTAAATGAGTATTGAAAGCTCGTTATACAATATGTGGAAGAAAGTCACTTGGAAGGAAAAGGGCATGTTTTTTTCCTTCATAATTACATTTGCCATCAGATTTTCCCCCCATTCTTTGCCCCTTCACCCACAATGCTTTTAAAGAATGCCAAGAGAAATTAAGGTCAGAGATTTTAGGAAATATTAAGACGTTCTAAAGTCATGGTGGTGTAATTGTTAAAAAAAACATTTTTTTTCTGGGGAAGAGCTCTACGTAGATGGTAGTTGACAGGGGGAAAAGGGAGATAAAAGACCTTGGTTATAGGAGAATCTAGGAAAAAAGGGTGTCTTCTACCATTTTGGGGAAGAAGAGTTGATGGGTCGAAGATTATAAGGAAGGGAAATCTCGGTGGTTTTTTTTTCCTGGAATGCATACAGGGAAATTTTAGACGAACGAGATGGAGTGAGTGAGAGAGAGAGAGAAATAGTCATCTTTTTTCTAGGAATAAATATTCATCCCTTCCACTCAAGCCCCGCTACCATGGTAATGTGCGCAAAAAGACTGTATGAATAATCCTTTGCCCTAGTAAAATTCTCTACCATCTTAGAGGTGCAAAAGCAAGTAATAAGTAGAAGATGATAGGAAAAAAATTCCATGAAGGCACAGACTCATAAAATTCGAATTTGTCCTTCCATCTTGTACGCGGATTTCTTTTTTTTTTCTACAAGTTAGAACCCACGGCATTTATGTATATGTCTCCATGTTTTGCAAAAAACACACTCTCACAGTCGATAAAAACGTGCAGAGCGTGTTATTACCTAAAGGTAAGTAATCTTCGTAGAAGTCCTTCCAAGAAAAAAAAATGTCTTGGAAAAAGAGAGAAAAAAGGGAGCTGTAAAAATCAGTGTCATGGCAACTTTCCCCGGCTAAAATTTATGTAATTACTTTCAGTAGATATTTTTACACTTTCTTCAACCATTTCCACGTACATGAGTTTTCTTCTTCCTTTTTTTGAGCGAAGCGAGTATTTGTCTAGAGTTTCATTTCATTTTTTTTTTTATTTCTTGGTGCTTCTGCAACTTAATTCCAGCTTTTGGACTCGTATCCGCCTTGTATTTTTTTCACCCTTTTCATCTCCCACTCTATTCTTTCGTACTTTCTCCCCTTCCAAACACTTTCTACTGACTTTCTCTCGGTTGTACTTGCCGCTCCATTTTTGTATCATTATATATCTCCATCCATTTTTCTGTTTTTTCGTTTCTTCTCTTTCTGGCTGAGCTCGTTTCTCTATATACTCAATTCTTTCTAATTTTCACTCTATTCCTCCCATTTTTCTCCTTTCTTCCTCTTTTCCTTTCTCCCTTTTCTCCCTGTTTTCATCTGTTCTCTTCGTTTATATATTTCTATCTCTTTTATACTTTATATCCTTTTTTCATTCTCTCTTCTCCTACACCTCTCTCTTCTCTCTCTTCTCTCATTTGTCTTCTTATGTTCCTTTCTACTTTTTCCCTTCGTTGTTCTCCTTTCTTTCCGTCCCCTCATTGTCTTCTTCCCTAAAAGTATTATTTCCTCCCTTAGCCTCTCTTTTTTCATGTAGCGCCCATTTTTCTCCTTCGTATCTCCGTTGTTCACTTTTCAAAGTCTCATTTGTACCCCAAAAACTCGAAAATTTTGACTCTCTCTTCTCCCACCACTTCCCATCCGGGATAAGGCCTAATATAGAAAATATTATGAAGATTTTATTTTGGCCTAAAAAATCATCAACCTCGTCATCATCATCTTACCTTCAACGTCTGAGCTCCTACATAGAAATGGGAGAATCTGTTTTGAAGATCCTCGTATAGTATATGATCTTTTTTTTTTTTTTTACATCCGCGTAAATGTTCCAAACATACTCAGCCCTCACATTTTTATCATCCCAGAGTAATTACTTCGTCCCAGTTAGCCCCGTGGATACATGTATGAGATACACGGTAAAAAAACGTCTTTCGGAGCCCCCCACAAGATATATGACTGGAAGGAAAGTCCAGAAAAAAATGGGAGGTTGGGAGTAGATTGGAAGAACATGGGAGTCATGTGGGCGTTTCAATAAAGGGATGAAGAAAGGGGGGAGAGAGAGAAAGAGAAGAGAAAGAAAAAAGTGTGTGTTACAACGGTAAGCTAATGATTTTTGGATGGGAGATGAATCACATCTACCCCGAGACAAGTTAGTTAATGCCCGTAGGTGCATATCTCTGTCTGCGTCCTGCAAAGTCTGTCACAAATAAGTCTCTGTCGACATGGTTAGAAGAGGATGAAAAGGGATAGGAGAAGGACAAAGACCGTGTCAGGGAGGCTTTCTTTGACAGAAGAGAGAAAAAAAAGGGGAAAGCCAAAAAAGCCAAAAAAGCCATTGTATCTCCGGGTGTATGTGTTAAATCTGGATATATCCAGCGCGTATTCATTATATTTGTTAGCATTATCTCTGGGGTGAAAACCTCAAAGCAGGAATTATCGCGACGGAAATTGATCCTGATTTCAAAGGGAAGAATATTTGTTGGAAGCGAGAATATCTTAGTGTGATACGAAAGATAGGGAGAAGCTGATAATGGTGAGCAAAAGATAAAGAAGAGGGTCGCCATCCGTATTTCAGGGGGAGACGCACAGGTTTGAGTAGATAAATACTGCACCCAAAATGCATGGGGAATGATTGCAAAAAGGGAGCAAACAGAGAAGGATAAAGGAAGTGAAAGCTAGAAAGGATAGCAGCTTTTAGAATAATGAGTCAAACGGAGACAAATATGGGAGAACGAACACATCAAGAACGGATAGAATGAAATAATGACATTAGAAAACACAGCATAGAAAATATGAAAGTGAAAATACGATCAGAGATAAACGCTTAAGTGTGAAACGAATTGCGAAGCGAGAATAAAACAAGAGAGAAAGTACAGAAACGACCTCCAAGGGACACTGATAAAATAGGGGAAAATAAGAAAATTCAGATCAAGAAAAAAAGACAAATATGCACATACGGAGAAAATTAATAAAGAAACAAGTACAGGAAAAGAGTAAACCTGATATGCAAAGAGAATTGACGATAAATAAATATGGAAGTTGATATACAAATTGTGCCAACAAATTACAAGGACAGCAAGAAGCAGAGATAAAGGAAAACAGAGACAGAAAATGAGGGAAGATAAAAAATGAGTACTCAAAAGAAGAAAAAAAAGTGATATTATACATAAAATGATGTACCAACAAGATGAACCAAAATGTAAAAATGATACAAAATAAGGGAAAACAGAACCAAAATGATGCAGAATGAAAAATAAAGTGGCGTCCAATAAGTCAAAAGTGATAAACTTAAGTTAAATGTAATGCAACACAGAAAAATACAAAATCAGGGGAAAGGACACCAAATAAAAAAATGATATAAAGTTACAAGTATAATTACAAAATATCAAACCGATACAAAAGAAGGGAAATACGAAAGAAACTGAAATCGTGATATAAAATAAGAAGGAAGGCAAAATGGGAAAAGTGATAAAGAAACCAGCAAAATAACATAAAATATAAAGAAAAAAATATTACACAAAATAAAAGCGGGATATGGAATAACAAAAAAGTTGAAAGGACATAAAAAAAGTCATAAACTAAAGAGAAAAGATAATAAAGAAGAAGACAGTAGCTGGGAGAAATCTCGGAAACTGGGAAAAATAAGGAAAGACCAAATAAAAACATGAATATAAAGTCGAAGAAAGAGAAAAATGTCTATAGGAAAAGGCATATTATTTTTGCGAGGAAAAAAAAATCATTCTCTTTCACATATTGTACATTGCCCACGGGCGTGTCCTTTCTCTTGGCTTCTACGACCATCTTCCCCTCCAAAGGATAGTAGGAAAAAAAAAAGATCCCCTTTCTTTCCATGTCACAGAGGGCAAGGAGTTTTTTTTTGGGGGGTGTGGAGAAAAGCCTTTGCTGTTTTTTTCCGTAGCTTTAAAAATGGGATTTTCTTCCATGTAAATACATGTGTAGGAAAATATTGACAAAACCCTTTTCGTGCGACGACAGAGTAGTAGTAGTATTAAAGCCCCCCAGAAATCATAGTGAATGCGTGAAAGTATATACAACTCTATAATTTTCCCTGCCCAACCAAACATCATCCCCCTAAAAAAATCGGTTTACTTCCTCAAGCATATGTATAGGCGTATAGACTTCCTAGGCATTCCAACAACCGTGTAGAGACAGTAGTATAAGACCTACG
Source organism: Disparrhopalites patrizii (assembly GCA_034698585.1). Taxonomy (NCBI): domain Eukaryota; kingdom Metazoa; phylum Arthropoda; class Collembola; order Symphypleona; family Sminthuridae; genus Disparrhopalites; species Disparrhopalites patrizii. The sequence goes on along the minus strand of JAQGBT010000846.1, from coordinate 12,712 downwards.
CACGAAGGCATGTATATGTATTAAATATTTTGTGGTATGCATATCTATATGTACACATAATTATATGTATATGCATACGTCAAAGTGTTTCGGCAGGTGTGAGTTTGAGTTTGATTGCTGGGCTGTACACACATTATATGCATGAGAGAGTCACCCAGAAGGGAAAGGGTTGAGGATTTGTGGACGTGGGCCTTCTAAATTGGACCTTGATGATTTCGGAAATGAGAGAACTTGGGTGCAAGATGATTAATGGGGTGGCCCAAGTACCAAAACATACAGTCAAAGCCGGGTAGCCATCGTTTTTTTTTCTCACCCAATTTACTCATTTCTTGTTATTAATAAATGAGTGATTTGTGTTTCTTTTCCCTTTTTTTGATTCACTTCTTTCTCGGATGTTTTTTGGACTTATCCATTTTCCATTTTCTTTAACTTCCTTCTTTTTCATTTGGATCTCTCATTTTTTTCTTATATGCGTGGAGAAACTTTTAGTCTCGCTATCCTTCTTTCCCCTTTTTTCTGTTTATGTTTGTCTTTTCTCTCTTTGGTTTTTCCTGTTCTATGTCTATATATTTGTCTTTTCTCGCTTTATTTATTTTTATTCATCTCTTTGATCAGTTTATTTTACTCGTTTTTCGCTTTATTTTTTCCTTTCTTTTGTTTATTTATCTCTTTTATCCGTTTATTTTTCTCGTTTCTGTCTTTCCGCTTCTCTTCGATTCTCTTTTTCTCTCCGTTTTTTACTTTTCTCCATATCTCCTCTGATTTTTCTTCGTATTTCTCAATTTCTATCAGATTTTGCTTCGTATTTCTCTCAGATTTTTCTTCTCATTTCTCCATTTCTATCAGATTTTTCTGGTTTGATATTCATTTCCCTCTTTTTCCGTCTCATTTTTGGTCTTCATTTCTTTATTCTCCTTTACGTCGGTCTCTTTTTTCTTATGAGTTCCCGCTTTTATCTCATCGCTTCTATCTTTTCCACCCAATATCTTACATTTTCCCGCCTTATCATTCTATTTGCTCAGGATATCCCTCCTTGTCTCTCGCTGTCATGTTGTTTCATCTATGGACCTTTCTTGTATCTCCTGATATCCCTCCTTTCTCTCAAAATCCTATTTTGCTTAGGCTGGTCTGAATATCTCTGTTTTTCTTCGTAATATATGTATACTTCTCGTCTTTCATTATTGGTACCGTTTTTTTATGCTTTTGCTTTCTTTCTACATTTCATATCTGACGATTTCCTTCTTGTACTTTTGGTTTCCTCTTTTCCCCCCTTGACTTTCACTCTTTCCATTGCTTTTCCCGTTTCTTTTTTGCCTTATCCCTTGTAGTATCCCCTTTGATATCACGTTGTACACACGTGCTTTCCCCTTTCTCTTGAGCCTGTCTGTTTTTCGGAGGCCCTTCCCTTTACTGCGTGACAGCTCTTTTTGTCTCGAGTTTCCCCTCTTCAGGCCTAGCTCACCCGTCTTTTTCCCGCCCGGTCGGTGTGTGAAAATATTCCGTCTCTCGCATGCTCGTTTAACATGTGCTAAACGTATGTATGTAGCAAGTGCGAAGGTTATTTCCCTTGTGCTTTGTGGTTTGCAAAGAAGGCTGAAAGAGAGAGAGAGAGAGAGAGAAATAGAGAGAGAGAAAGGGAAAGAGATAAGGGAAAGTCCTTTTGTTGGTTATTTGTATACGTGGTAGTACATACTTCCACCTGAGGGTTTAAAATAGTACATAACTACATATATGTATAGGATTTGACCCAGATTTTCTGTTTTTCCCTTTTTCGCTCTCCGAGTTTGAAGCCCCAATGTTATTACGCGTGCAGAGGTAACCACGAGAGGAGATTTAAAAGCTTTATTTATTAGCTTTTTCATGTCTCCATGTTTTTTTCGCTCTCTCTCTCTCTTTTTCCAGCCTCGACTTTGTCCCTTATTTGCCTCAACCACACGTGGATGAGGAAATTAACGAAGTTATGGAAGTTGAAATCCGCAAAACGTCATTGAATTTCCTCTTGGACTCAATATGGTTTTCCCCCCGTAATTATTTCACCTTTCACCAAACTTTGTTAAATGTGTGGTTCTGTGGTTTCCCATAATAATAAAGGGGAGAGAAAGAGTGAGAAAATCGGAGGAGCTTCATCCAGTAAAAGTTCCAGGGATTTGTAATTCCCTATTTTTTTAATTTAGTTTGCTCCCCACAAACAAGCCAACTTATTCGTTTTTGTAATGAACGGAAAAATAACAAAAAATAAAAACCACTTTTCATGTCTCACATGCACTGGGAATCTGACATCCAAAGGAAAGTTCCATGGAAGAATTATTTTTGTTGGGGCTGCCATACTTCTTCGTGGTGGAGAAAAGAGCTTTTCTTTGGTTGTTACACAAGAAAGCACGGCAACATCCATGGCATGACAAGATCAAAAGAGGAAGTGGAGCAGCCAAAGAAGATGAAGGGAGAGAAAGGGTAATAGGAGCTAATAATAATTACCATAAAGTTGGCGAGCACAAGGAAAGTTGTCAGATGCAACAAAGGGACACTTGAAAAAGTAATAATTTTTCCTCTGCATATCAAAAATCCTGTTCTTGTAGTAACAAAAACTGGGAAAGCGGGTGATATAAAAGAATCCACTGACCAATTACATTAAAGGGGAAAAACATAAACATACTTTACAACTATTTACTATCATCTTCTCCCTTTCCTGTTTTTTCGTAGCAATTATAAAATCATAATATCACATACTAAAGAGTCCCTTGCTTCTGTTATTCATTTCCCTTGCTCCAGATATTTTTATAGTGCCCTCCATTATTTTTTGAGTGTTGAAGATAAAAGCCACAGAGAGAAAAAGGGGAAGAGAAAGAGAGAGAGAGAGGGAAATATGGAGGAAAGGAGCAAAAGTGTGTTTATAAAGGGACGGAAAGCCCAGCTTTCTCCTTGTGGTTGTTATTGTTTGCAGAAGCAAAGATAAGTTCCCATCATGATTTCATTTTCCAATTTCGCCCCTTGTGAAGAACAAGAAGGAAAGAGGTGAAGGAGATGAAGCCTTTCATCACAAAAGAAGGAAAAAAAACCGAAATGAATAAATATGGGGGAACAGAGAAAGGGAGATGGTGGGCAGGACAGAAGGGAAAGAGTAAAACGGCAAGGGAATTTCCCCCCCTGATTTATCTCCTGCTCTACTACACATTTATTGAAGGGGAAAGTCAACCATAATGAGTGAGGGAATGGTGGTGATGGCAAAGGCACAGAGACCAAGCTATTATTACATGGACAGAGAAAAAACGAAGGAGACACAAACAATGCCCATTCAGTGATAACATGAGAAAGAGGACGAGAAAGGAAATAAAGAGAGGAACAAGGAGACACTCAAAATGAGGCAGGCAAAGAAAATAAATAACGAGATATACAGAAATAGAGGCCAAAGTAAAGATGTAAATACTGAGACAAAATATCCGTGTGATAAATAATGGGAATTCCTTGAATAAGAAATAAAATGGTAGAAGAGTGTGATACCAAGTTTTGAGGGAGATTTAACGAGAAAAATAAATACGGACAGAGTACAGTGAGCACGACATGAACAGACGAGAAAAATCATGTCAAAACATATTATACACACACGACGGGGAAAAAGGCAGATACGTTCGCAAGGAGAAATAAATGGAGATTGAGACCAAAACGTACACATTTACTGCAATTACAGATTATAAAGAGAAAGATTCATGAAAGACTGTACAACCGGAAGAAACCTTAAAACATACAGAAAAGCCACAGAAACTGGTGTTGTTTATACGGCAGCAAAATGCAGAGCAGGAAAGAAAGGCGGACAACGGGAAAAAGAAATTCAAAACAGGGGAAAGGGAAAAGAGAGAGGGAGACGTGCATAGCGAAAAAGGAATAAGAGAGAGAAAGGGAGAAAATTCAGGGAGGAAAAGAAAAATTCACATAGAAAGACGAAGACGCAGAAATTCGGAAAGTAGAGAAAAAGCAATTCGGAGAAAACAAGAGAAAGAAATTCAGAAAATACAAGAGAAAGAAAGTCAGAGAAAACAAGAGAAAGAAATTCAGAGAAACAAAGAGGAAGAAATTCAAAGAAAACTAGAGCAAAAAATTCGGAGAAAACAAGACGAAGAAATTCAGAGAAACAAAGAGGAAGAAATTCAGAGAAACAAAGAGGAAGAAATTCAGAGAAAACAAGAGAAATCAATTGAGAAAGCAAGATAAAAAGAAATTCAGACAAAAACACAAAAATAAATTTAGAAAGAGAGAGAGAGGAAATGGTAAGACATTTGATGAGAGAACGAAATGCAGAGAGACACAAAGAGCTTCAGAAAGATCACGGAATGCAGATAGAAAGATACGGAAAAATCTCCAAAAATAAGAAAAATAAATTCAAAAGAATTTGGAGAGCGAAAGGACAAAAAAAAACAGAAATAAATGACGAAAGATCCAGATTAGAGAGAAAAGCCAAACAGAGCGAAACAGACAGAGAGAAGAAAAAACGTAAACACGGAGAAAAAAAGAAGAAATATAGGAGACAAGTGAGTGAGAGAGGATGGATGAATAGAAAGCGGGAGATAAGCAGAGAAGAAAGTCAGGAGGTTGGCCTATAGAATGAAATGTGATTGAAGGAGCGGAAATGCTTTGAGCTGAAAACGAGCCCCGAGATTTTCACAAAAACCGCAGTCATTTCTCTCTCCTCGCGTCCCTTCAATTATCTCTTGTTCTTCCCTCGTCAACACAAGTGAAGTTGACGTACAAGTAGAATCCGAGGCTGCGAGCATACAAAAAGGGGAACGGAAAAGAAGGAGACACAAAGTATAGTAATATCTGTACTTTCCCCGTTTTATTCATCTTCCTATCCTCCCGAGTTCTTCCTCTTTCCCCATAAACATTTGTAACGCTCTAAAAGTGTGCACATGTATAAAATCCTTCCCCACCAAAAACAAAAAGAAGAAAAATGCTTCGACTTCTTAAGAGGAAGACAACACAAAAAGGCTCAATTACCGCTTGATGAATCCGACCATATCCTGTGAGTAACACAAAAGCTTCCATGGGTATCTTCCTCTTTTTTCCCCGCATCCAAAATATAGACTAAAAAATACGAAACTCTTCTCGTTGAGTAAATTTATGTAGTACAACAACTACCTTTATGCATGTATGTAGATGTGGACGGGGGAAAAGGGTAAATTCCAAAAAGCTTTTACTATTGATTCTCTCTTCGACTTTTCATTCTTCCCTTCCCTTCCATTTCTTTTTAGTCTTTCCAAACCACTTTTTTTTACCAGTATTATTTTTACTTCCCATTTCTCCCAAGCAAAAAAAAAAAGTTTTATTCTTTGTTTTCTTCACAACCCTTTTTTTCGGTTAAAATGTATTCCTTTTTTTTTCTTGGTATTTTTCGCTCCTCCTGAAGCTTTTCTTTCTTTCATGATTTTTTTCGGATTTCCTCCTTTTTTTCGATTTATTCGTTCTTTCTTCCCGCATTTCCCGCACTCTTCCCTTTGCATTTGCTTTGTCTTTTACTTTCTCTATCCATTTTCTTTGTCTCGCCCTCTGTCCTGCTTTCCCCATCACTTTCTCTGCCTTCCGTCCAACTATATCTCTGACTTTCTCTCGCCCTCATTTTTTTCTCTCTTTCTCACATCCTCAAATCAATTCCTTTTTTTCTGGTCATGACTGACGTCAAGGCTAAGGCGTTTAAAAAATGGGGAGGGTAATTACATACTTCAGTAGTCTGCTCCCTCTACGAGGAGGGAGATCCAAAGGAAAAATGGAGAAAGGAAGAACCACAAACAAATTTTAACGCTGAAAGCCCAAACTTATAGGGCGGAGAGTGCCAGCGAAGGGAATTGCATAAGTCCCAATAGGAAAAAATACGGCAGATACAGAAAGAGAGACAAGACCAGGAATTTATTTTTAAACCCAATATTCCTCTACCCATCGGAAGAAAGAGTGATCTAAGCAATGTCATCAGCGATACAGCATTGAGAATAATATGAAAAAAAAGATTGATAGTAAATTGTACTGGAGAAATGAAGGAGATGAAAGGGGAAAAGGGAGTCCTACAGAACGATGGAGAGAGAGAACGGAAAAAATACAAATGCTCTCTGAGAGGATGTATTTCTATTTTTATTCCTCTCCATTTCTTTCCTTCACTCTTTCTTTCTCTCAAGAAGAAAACATTACTTGGCCTGGATGGAAATTCTCTTGAATTTTTTCTTGTAAATAATACACAAGGCAGGAGGCGGAGGGGTTTGGGAAATGCGAGGAGGAAATTCTTGTACATTGCAAATGCCTCGACATTCTATGTAAATCGATATGTCATTGACTACAAGAAAATGATAAGAGGAAAGAAAGGATGAGAAGGAGGGGGAGGGAGAGGATTGTATTTGCAACTCCCCAAATGGTACATAACCGCATACGTGTATGTCCATATGTAACGTATACATACCCGAGTAAGAAGGGAAAGATTCAAAGAAGAGAGAGAGAGAGAAAGACAGTGAAAAAGAGAAAGAGAGAGATGCTACAACTCAGGAAAGAATGAATGAAATGCAATTGCTCCCTGTCCTTCCTAGGAAACGTAGAATTTCCAGTATTACAGGCTTAACCACAGACGAGGGGAAAGTAGAGTGGAGACAGCGAGGAACAGCGAGTGGAGACAGTGGAAGGAAGAGAGAGAGAGAGGAAAAGAGAGAGAAAGTGAAAGGGAAAGTAGAAAGCGGAAATAAGAGAGAAAGTGAGAGAACGAGAGAAAAAAAAAAGAGAGGAGAAATAGAAGAGAGAAAAGAGAGAGAAGCGAGAGAAAGAGCGAGATAAAGAGAGAAGAGGGACACAGGAGAGAGAAGAGAGAGGAATGGGAGAGAGAGGAGAAAGATAGAGAAGAGAGGAGAATGGAGAGAAAATAGAAAGCGGTGAAAGAGAGGAGAAAGAGAGCGAAGAGTGAGAAGACAAAGAGAGGAGAAGGAGAGAGAACAGAGAGAGGAGAAAGAGAGAGAACAGAGGGCAAATGGAGGAGAAAGAGAGAGAAGAGAGAGAGGACAAAGAAAGGAGAAAGAGAGAGAAGAGAGAGAGGACAAAGAGAGGAGACAGAGAGAGAAGAGAGAGAGAGAAAAAGAGAGGAGAAAGAGAGAGAGAAGAAAGAGAGAGGACAAAGATAGAGGACAAAGAGAGGAGCAAGAGAGAGAACAAATGGAGGAGAAAGAGAGAGAAGAGAGAGAGGACAAAGAAAGGAGAAAGAGAGAGAAGAGAGAGAGAAAAAAAGAGAGGAGAAAGAGAGAGGAGAAAGAGAGAGGAGAAAGAGAGAGGAGAAAGAGAGTAGACAAAGAGAGGAGAAAGAGAGAGGACAAAGAGAGGAGAAAGAGAGAAGAAAAGAGAGGAGAAAGAGAGAGGACAAAGAGAGGAGAAAGAGAGAGGACAAAGAGAGGAGAAAGAGAGAGAACAGAGAAAGGAGGAAGAGAGGAGAAAGAGAGGGAACAGAGAAAGGAGAAAGAGAGGGAACAGAGAAAGGAGAAAGAGAGGAGAAAGAAAGAGAACAGAGAAAGGAGGAAGAGTGGAGAAAGAGAGGGAACAGAGAAAGGAGGAAGAGAGGAGAAAGAGAGAGAACAGAGAAAGGAGGAAGAGAGAAAAAAAGAGACAAACCTTTGCAGATAGATAAGAAAGGAAATGAGACCCATCATCATAAGACTCGATACACTTTCCTACCCTCCATATTCTTTATCTCTCCAACCCGGGCTTTTACATTACAGAAAAAAAATGAAGGGAGATGACGTGGAAGACTCGAATGGATTCAAAAATGTGTATACTGGAAAATACTGACAATAAGAAAAAAGTGGGTAGAAACTGAGAGAAAAAGTGCAAGACAGAGAGAGAAAGAGAGAATGAAAGTGAGGTATAAAAAGAGAATAGAGAAAAAGCTTAAGTATGCCGTCTTAAAGAACAAAGTCTATTGTTGAGGTTTCCGACACAGGAAAATAATTTGTCCAAGTGGACCATAAGCATACGCGGGGTTTATTCCGACTGTACCCCGGCTGGCTGTATTACTACAGGGGAAAGTAATATAAGAAAAAAGAGATCCAGAAAGGCCATATAGAAGAGATTTGAAGAGGAAGAAGAAGGAAGAGGAGGAAGGGGAAAGGAGAGAAAAATCCATTCCAGATAACAATGGTAGTTAGCCTTATCTTTTTCTTTTGGGAGGGGAAGGGGAATACACATTCCATACAGACATTTTGCCCTCCTCCCCATACAATTGTGTATATTTGTTACTACACTATACTCCAACTACCATTACATTTGTGCTATCCTTTTCCCCCAATTTTTTCCTCTCCACCAACAAGGTTCAACCACCTATTTACCTGCATGAAGTAGCAGCTGTAGTGGTGGCAATGTTTTCTTTACGAGGACAACTTCAAATAAAATGTTGGGGGAAGGGGAGAAAGAGGAAATCAGGGCAATGTGTCACCAACACACACTCTCTCCCTCTCTTTCCACTCTCCGTCTCACTCTCAATGATCATGCTTTCACCTTACGACGCCCACATGTCTTCCTTTCTTGTCCCCAACTATTTTTTAAAGCCATTACATTTTTTCTCTCTCTGTACCAACATCTCCTTCTCCCCTTTTAAAATGAGAGGGTGATGCGAATGGGGATGCAGTTAGGTACGTGGAGGTCCACCTGCTCACCCGGAAAATGCATGGCATCGGTGCGTTAAGGTAAAAGTAAGGCGGGAGGAGGGGGAGACTTAGGAGGGAGACGGGAATCCGTACACAGTGGAATTGGTGTAGGGACAGAGGGTTATATCCAGACACATTGGAAGAAAGACATATGTACATATGTATGTATGTATAGATACAAAGGACATTTATGGAGAAAGACACATATGTGGGAGAAAGACATTGGTATCCCACAGGCCTAAATAGGGAAGGAAGTGTGTCAAGGTTAGTGAGGGAACAAGACGGAAAGGAAAGCAAAGGGATAGAATGAGAGAGGAAAAGGAAGAGAGCATGAGAGAGAGAGAGAGAGAGAGAGAAATTACGAGAGGAAAGAAGACAGTTGAGAAAAGCAGAGGCAGAAATTGCAAAAGAGAAAGGGAATAAGGGAGAAAAGGACTAGAAAAAGAAGGACTAAACGAGAAAGAAAAAGGTCGAGAGAAAGCAAGAGGGAGAGAGGGAAGAAGACAGAAAGAATTACAGAAAGAGCGAGACAATAAGAGAGCAAAAGCGGGAGTAAAATGACGATAAACGAAGAGATCAAGGGAAAGCGAAAGAGAGAAAGAAATAGAGGAAACGAGAAAGAAAACGTAAGAAAGAAGAGAGGAAGGAAGAGAGAGAACACGAGAGAATGGGAGAGAAAGAGAGAGAGAGAAAGGAATCGAGAGAGAAAGGAAACGATAGAGAGAATGGAATGGAGAGGGAGAGAAAGGAATCGAGAGAGAAAGAAAGGAAACGATAGAGAGAATGGATGGAGAGAGAAAGTGAGTAAACGAGAGGGAGAACGAGTAAACGCGAGATAGAAAGAGAGAAAACGAGAGAGAGAAAGGAATGGATAGAGAAAGAGAGAGAAAACGACAGAGGGAAAGGGCGACGGAGAGAGAAAGGAAGAGAGAGAAAAAACGGAGACAGAGAGAGAAAGGGAGACAGAGAGAGAAAGGGAGACAGAGAGAGAAAGGAAGTGAGATAGGGAGACAGAGAGAGAAAGGAAGTGAGAAAGGGAGACAGCGAGAGAAAGGAAGAGAAAGAAATGGAGACAGATACAGAGAAAGAAAGAAAGTTAAGAAAAGATGAACTTATTTTGGTACTATTTCCATCCAATTTTTCTTTTTTTGCCCAGTACAAACCCCCATATGTTTGTATGGGACAAGCGATTCAGGGGATAGATGGCACAATTTCTCCCTTGACTTGTTGGTCCTTTTTTTTCTCCCGTGTACATTGTACCGTATGCAGGTGGCTATAGTATGCACATATGCATATATGTATACATATGTGCGTATACGTGGTGAATTTATTTCCCCTCCGTTTTTTGAAGGCTGACAGAGGTTGAAGGAAAGAAGGAAATGCTTCCTTTTATCTCGTCTATGTAAGCACTATTAAATTTTTCCCTTTTTTCTTCTTACCTCATACATTTCCTATCGATTTCTTCCCTTTCCTATTCTTCTCCCATGTATTTCTTTCTTTTTTTTCCCTGTCCAAAAGTTCTCACATTGTGTGGAGGTTACATTTGTATTCCAATTTCTATTTTACTTGCCACCCCGTTTATTTTATTTACTTCCCTCCTTTAATTCTCTAGGCGGAGAATGTGTTTGTGGGGGGAGCCATTCTTCTCTTTGCTTTCATTCCTAGTTTTATTCTTCGACCTTTTGTATGTATGTTCCCATCTTTTTCCATTGCAATTGTGGTATGCACCTTGAAGACATTTTTTTTTGTGGGGATAAAGCCCCTTTCTCTTTCTATTTATGACTTTCTTCCCACTCCACTGGATTATTCGCTCTTCATATTTCTTCTTTACACTAACATTTCAACTTTGCCCATAATTCTTACTCAATTTATGGCGGCCCTGTTCTTGTCTCTTTTCTTATGGTTAAGCTCACCCTTCGTTCTCCTTCTCAATAATTTGGGTCGTTCTTTTTCCTCTTCTTTCATGGCCTTCATGCATTCTATTTATGCAAAATCCTGGTTTTCTTCTCTTTTCTATTGGATTTTGTCTTTTTAACCCCACTTTCTCTTTTTTGTCCGATTTCCTCTCGTTAACTTGACTTTCTCCGGTGTGCTTTATTTTCTATTTTGAACTTGAGTTTCTCCTGATTTTCTAATCTTAACTTGAGTTTCTCCTGATTTTTTCTTAACTCGACTTTCTCTTTTCTTGTTCACGTTTTCTTTATAGCTTGACGTTCTTTTTTCTGCTATTAATTTTTCAACCTAAATTTCTCCTTCCTCTTTCTGGTTCGCTTTTCCTATTCACAAAGTTTAATTTTGCAATTTCATTTTTATCTCCCAATTCTTTCCTCTTTAGTTGTCCATCCTTTCACCTCATATTTCCATTCCCATCTGATCTCCTCCATCCAATGTTTCCTACAATATGCCTTTTTCCATGTATAAATTTCTATTTGCCCCCTCAAATCTTCCCCATTTTTCTACTTTCTCCAAATCAATTTCCCCCCTCTCGGTTGAGTAATGGCGGAATTAAATAGGAATATAAATAGAAAAGATGAACCAGGAACCACAAAATTGGAGCAAACCAAAGGCAATGTGCTTCCATTACCCACGCATTCAGTTATGGAGTAACACTCCAACACATGACGCGTAGCTCCGAGACCAGCAAATTGTGGATGAGCCCCATAAAAAGGAGAGAGAAAGTGAGGGGAGGAGGAGATGAAGAAAGGAAGGGAAAGTTCTAGTTTCATAGGAGATGGCAAATGGGAGAAAAAAAAACAGAAAAAGGTTACTTGCCACAACTATACCCAAAAAAAGGGCAGAACAGCTCCCATGGAGAATAAACGATTACTTTACTCCCCAGTAGTAGCTGTTGCTCTTGGTCCATGTATATGAAGGCACATGCGGGAAAATACTCGGAAAAATATGTGTGACGAGCAAGAGCCTCCCTTGATAATGGCTGTAACACTGACTGCTAATGTGCTGGTTACCACATCACTTGTAGCAGACTTGTTAACTTGAGCACACACGCTGTAAATACAAGAGAATGCAGACACTAAAGCCTACATGATGAGCATGTGGTAATAGTCTTAACATTTCTCCCATGTTTATCTTCCTTCAATGTCTGCGAGTATGCTCACCTCCCGCAGCCAGACAAAATGAAAGAGAGAGAGAGAGAGAGAGAGAGAGAGAACGAGATTGAAAGAGGGGAGAGAAACAGAAAGAGAAAGAACACAACAGAGGCAGGAAATGTGAAAAGAAATTTGAGAAAACAAGACAAAAAAGATAGTGAAAAGGAGGAAAATAAACAGAAGGAGAGAAGGATCAAGACGGAAACCAGGATATCGAGGCATAAAAAGAAGAAAACAGACCCAGACAAAAACACAGAGAGAGAACGAGAGAGAACTAAAGTGGAAAAGAGACAGAAATAGAATCTTAGATCGAGAAATAAAGAGAGAAAGCGAATGAACACGAGACAAAACGAGAAAAAATACAGGAAAAGACGAAATTAGCGAGAGAGCAAGCGATAGTGGGAGAAATAAAAAAAAATAAGGAAAGACCTGAATAAGTGAGAGAGACAAGGAGACATAAAAACACAGAGAAAGGCTGAGGAAGAGAGACAAAAGTAAAAACTAAATAAGTGAGACAGAGGACGAGACAGGGGCAAAATTGGAATAAATTGGATGAATATGCGAAAGAGAGAAAAAGAGAGAGAGAGAAATATAGAGAAAGGGAGAATTAGACAAATTGAAAGGAAAAGACTAAATAAGTGAGAGAGAAAGAGACAGAGAAGGCAATAGAGAGAAAGAGAGGGAAGAACGAGACAAAAATAATGGCTAAATAAGGGAGTCGGAGAACGAGTAAGTAGAAAAATAGGACATGGCTAATTGACAAAGAGGAAAAGTTAGAGAAAGAGGGAAAGAGAAAGAAAGAAGAAAACAGAGGAAAAGAGGGGGAATGAGGGAAATAGAAAGAGACAGAAAGAGGAACAGAGAGAAATAGAAAGAAAGAGAGAGCGAAAGAGAGAAAAAGAGAGAAAGAGCGATATAAAGAGAAAGAGAGAGGACGAGGAAAAGAGAGAG
>JAQGBT010000845.1:0-40490 GCA_034698585.1 Disparrhopalites patrizii | reverse complement strand
CCCCTATAACGACATTCTATGCTTTTCTTCTCTGCTTTTGGTAAGTATTAATTATTATAATAATTACTATATAAATTATAATTAATGTTTTTGGTGCCATGCAAAATTTGGAAATGCAAATAATTCGGTGCTTGTTGTTAATAATGTAAACATTTTCTGTTTGAATGTTTTTATCCTTAATCCCTATAATCCAATAACCTATGAGATTGTATGTAATGCATGTATATTAACAAAATAATCCGTGAAATTAATTCAAACGGCAAGTCGCGGAGAAGCTCCAACGTTAGAAAGTCAATAATTTTATGTCTACAGATGCCCCAATTAATATTTTTCCAAGCTACGTGTATTACTCCCTTTTCTCGCAAAAATAAACAGGAAGCTTTCACCTCAATAAATATTCGGTAAAGATACAAGTTGAGTATGAACCGGATTAAATCCATGTTTAAGGGTCGTATACCTACACACATTTTTTATTTCATCCGAAACATCAATACTTGTCCCCATTTAAAATGTCTCGACGTCTCGGTCTTGAGCCAGGTGTCAATTCAATCCGATCAATTTTGTGTAATTTTACCATTCACATTCATCCCTTTCCCTAATTCTAAATTATCTGGAATGTGCCAGGTTGATTTTTATTTTTAGTGTACAGTTTATGCCCCTGTACATATTATAGATTTGAATATTTTATTACTTATACTTTATACATGTGCGTCCAGTCCAAAAATAGAAATATCCCATGGACGCCGTGGTTTACTGGGAAATTTTTATCCAGAAGATTTGGACTTCCTCCGTAGAAAACATAAGCAGAAGAAAAAATGAATTCGTCCATTTTTTGGCACTGACATTTTTATTTTGCAAAATACCTCATTTCGGATCAATAGAGCAATCCGTGCCCCTTTGTGTACACACGAAGAGCAATAAGGACAGACTTGAGCATTAAAAGAGATGGGAAAATTGTCCAAAGGGAATATGCTTCCTGGAACGCTTTTCATTTATTTCCCATTACCCTTGAGGAATTTCATTTTATGCTGGAAAGAGAAAGAACCAAGTTTTTCCAGCATTTTCCGCCTACATTGAGTAACGGTTGAGCCCAAGTGCCCCATTATTTATTCATTTAATTCCGTCTCCTAACAAATATATAAGGCACTTCAGTATGTAACTATGGTTTTTTTTCATGGGGTAAATAATGAAAAGGATTGGGTTTTTTGGATCAAAACAAGTTATTTCTGCCAGTATATGCGCACTTTAATTGTATAATCTTTCCTATTTAGAACGTGGTAATTCGTGAGGACAGATGCTGTACCCTGTAGGGGAAAGTTGGAGAAAGTGAATCTTTTGGGAAATGATACATATGCTGTTAGTATTTGCCCTTCCCATGTTTGTTGCTGTATTTTGATGATGGAGGCGGATACTGAGGTTCTTGTGATTCCATAGTCCATTTTAATTATGTTAGACAAATACGGACTTATACAACCAAATGCGTGGGAGGTGAATGAGGTCATGGGGTACAAAATCTATCTATAGAACTGGAGCATCGGACGATAAATCAATAAAATCGGGAATATAAATACTTCAAAATTTTTTCATTTTTGTTTTAAACTCTAGCTACGCAACAGCCTTTAGGTCCCTTTCATCTACTGTACCACTTAAATTTTGTTTATATTTCAGGGGAAATTTTTCAATATGCCATGACCAAATTTTTTCGGAAAGGAGAAAAGCTCACTTTTTTATTATATTGGGATTTACTATATATTACTTGTCTTGAAATCAAGAAATGAAATATTGTTTGGTATACCTACTCAAGCTTTCGCATAATACTAATAATTCTGCTTTCACTTTGCCGCCCTTCTTTACCTTGCCTCTTGGAATGTTTGCCGTCTCATTCCAGTTATTTACTTTTATTTCCACCATGCAGGTAACAATGTATATACGTCGGTTGTAGCTTGTAGAATATTCCTTTTTTATTCTATTGACATAACAATAACACGAACTCGATTGGAGGCTGAGATCTCGGCTTGAAACACCTTTGTTGTGATGCTCACTGGTGCCCTTGCAATTTCTGCTGGAGAGGCAGAAATTCTTTTGTAAGAAGCTGAATCCATTAGAGTTTTTATTCACTTTCTCATAACCTTTTTGTATTTTCTGGCTCTCATAATTTCGATTTCTCTTTTTCCATCCCGCCTTTCACCGTCTTTTCTCCCCTTCGTATTTCTCGATAATACTATATCCTTTTTATTTTCGTCAGTCTTTCCATTGACTTCCATGATTCCATTGATTTTCTCCTTACATCGACTGTGTTTTCATGGACTTTCTCCTAATAATGGTATTGTTGTTGGCTTTCTTCTATGAGTTGTTTCTCTGCATTCCTTTCCGGAGCCGCATTTTCTCCGTCTTTCCCCTCCTCGTAATCCTCTATTTGTGTCTGGATTAAAAGTTGAGAACCAAAACGAAATCAATCCACTTTTGAGAAGTTCGGATTTATTAGGACTGTTCCATGAACTCATACTGCTTGGTTATTGGTTATTATGAGTTCTGTTGTAGAAATTAAAATTTGGATATGAATGTGAATATGGTGCTATTGTATTTATTTATTGTGGATATGATATTTGATAAATGAGCCCAAACTGGAGGGCAGTAATCAATAATCAATAACAAAAAAGATCGATGGATAAATAATTATTTCAAATGCTTGTGGAGACTGGCGACAGTGACTTCCATTTCCTGCTTATTTATTTTACCTGATTGTATTTATTGTTTTTATTTGGGCCAGTGTGTCCATTTCCCCAAGTCATTCAATGGTCTTCTTGAACTTTTTGAAGGAAGAAATGAGGCTGTTAGGTCTAAAGTGGTTTTACCACTCAAGTGCCACTCAATGATGTGGCTTCCTATAAACCTTTAACACTCTACTTTCCCCATACGAAATTATTTTTAGTGAGGAGAGAACCTAGACCTAGAAGAATGCTAAAACTCACACAAGGCACGAACTCTCAAAAACAAGGATTATGTTTTAGCCCCTTAGATTTCTCTGTAAGATCATTATTTGGAATGAAAACATCCTTCCAGGTGAAAGGAAAGGTGGGATTTGATTGAGTTTGATGAGAAACCAAGGCATTCTAAGATTATTATGACAATAAATAAAGGAACGTCCAAAGCCCACGCACACAAAAAACCCTTTGGGGATGGCAAATGAATACCAAGCATTGATACACCCTTTGCCATTGTATGTACGTGAAATGACGGCTTCTTGCCTTGCCAAACCTTGACAAAAATCACGTTTATTATTTAGCAAAAAATTTTTGCAACCCGGTGCATAGATATATACATATTTACTTTGAAGAGCTCTGTGGGTGTAAGTAAAGACTTATAGAAGGGTAAAAGAGGCTCTCCAAAACCACTGGATTTCCCCCGTATTTACAGGAAAAAGCGAAGAGAATAATGAGAAAGCCCACAAGGTTTTATGTCCTCAACTAAGATTAAATTGTCATCTCCGTGGCGTAGGAAATAAATTGATTCATTTTAATCTCCGTGAGTGCAACAGGTAAAAGTGTACTTAGGACTTTCCCAGGCATATTGTCATCGCCATCCAGCACAATCTCTCGAAATTCGTCTCTCTCTCTCTCTCTCTCGCTCTCTAGAATGGCTCTCTTCTTCAATTTCCTGGTGACAGAATCCTGCAACCCGAAATCGGGAAGCAGTTTAATTTCGTCTCCGGCGCCGGCACTCCGTCAGTTATTCTGGAGGATGCGAAGAGTCAACTGTATTCTCTCATTAGACAAAAAGGTCCAAGGGAAAGCCAGGGAATCGGTCCAACTATTTTAATAGTAATTTTAGTTTACCATTTAACTATACATACACGTTAAAAAAAGTGACATTCTTTCCATCAAAATTAAAAATTAAATTAAATTGTTGCGAATTTAAAAGGAGGACATGAGAATGGGGCGAGGAAAGATACAAATCGTTGGTCTCTTTTCCAACAAAATCCCGTTGCTGCTACTTCTTCTAGTACTCCTCTTTTCCCTTCCGGTCAAGCCTCATCCTTTGAGTTGGAGGGAAGAAACCCGAGTTCATCCCCACGTAGGTAATTCCTTCAAAAATAATAATAAGAATCTCAATAATCAAGCATTGTTGTATCCTCCTTCACCCCAACAACAATGGTATCAGCTCTCCACTTCTTCCCTTGCCACTAAAAGATACCCCTTCCATTTGGATTTCCTTTATGCCACAAGGAAAGAACCTCAATTTTGGATTAAATCCGGAGGTACCTATACACATGTATTCTTTTACGTCTTTTCGCATGCTTATTTTGAAATTTCTCTTTCACATACAAATATTTTGATTTTTACTTGGAAATGCATTTAATAATTTTTAAAATGCATGCGTGTCCCTTTTTTGGAGAGAATCATGTGGAGGAATATAGTGGAGATTAGCTAGTTGGATAATTAGTGGCAACAAATTTTTTTTTATCTTAGTTTAGGAATGCAATGTACCTATGCAATCCATGTAAGAACATAAGTGTTTTTTTCTGTATAATTTGGGTATTCCAAAAACTATAATGTGCATGCATAATTGACCTTGTCCAGTTGTGTTTATTGCCTTTTGGGGTCGAAATTGTAGAATGCCCAAGGACTCCAGATGGGACTCAAGAGTATTTTTGTCCCACCCCCGATGAGTATGGCTTCTGGAGCTGCATTGATGATTACCAATTGTGTGACGGCGTTCGGAATTGTCCTCAGGCTGAAGATGAGAATCCCAGCCTTTGTCTCTTTTACAATGCTGTAAGATTAAAGCTTTTAGATATTGGTCGACATGGGTACAAACATTTGATTTGAAGGACATTTTTGAAAATTGAAGACGGTTTATTTACTTATTTTATTACATACACTGTCTTTTATGTAAGCTTGGAATATGGTATAGAGCTGCGTGTTTTACAATGCCCCATAGGATTAAATAAAAACATTTTGGAAAGCATACTCTTTCCCTTATTTTTGTTCGACATTTTTTTGTCAGATTTCTCTGGTATACTGATTTATATTCAATTTTACTTTCATATTTTATATACGGATGGGAATCAGACAATTTTCTTGTAGTAGAAAAAATACAGGATAATTTCTGCATGTTAGCTCATTTATCATATGCACTTATTTCCAGTGAAAAAAAATTCAAATTCATACATAAAAAATAATGCTCCTACACCCAGACAAATTTTTTGTATTTTAGTACGTTTGTGACAACGTTTTTTGTGAATATGTTTTTTTTTTCATTTACCTATGCAGCTATGTTTAAAAAAAATATTTTGCGTGACGCAGGTGGAATCGCAACTGAATATCATTGCAAAAAGTGTCACTGAGAACACTTAATAAACCTTATGGAATTCCATGGATGCCAATGAAAGGTTGAAATTTGGATTCATCGTGGACCTGTACATTCAAATTTATTTTTCAAGTAAATATTTGAACTCATTTTTGCTCTTGGCACGTACATGACATGTGTAATTTCCAGTGAAATTTTAAAAAAACTGTACTAGTGCACTCATCGTAGTTTCTTAGTTTTCTAGAAAAGATAAATAAAATATTAAATCATATACCCTGTAAATGTAAATTAGAGATTAGTGGATGAAGTTGCAGAATAAACATTTGAGCAAATAATAAACGACCCGTTTTTTCCTTCTTCATGTGACTGTTGCTGAAGAAAAAAAAACATATCCACAGAATTCCATCATTTTTTCATAATAAGGTACAGGGAAATGACACCACCGTTTGTTCTTGCCATAACATTTTTTATGCACCAATGAAAAAAGATACACGGCTTTTGTATGCTCTTTATTGAGATGAAGATAATAATAAAACCTTTTCGGCTGACAACAACAGACAGTAACAAGAGCGTTTGTAAACTATAATTCAAATCTCGGTTGTCTATAAATTCCTGTGTGAACAATTGGCATACTTTTACTGTCAATAAAAGTACAAGGGAAAAGTAATAAAAATATTATTACTGTACCAAATATGCGTATCCACGAATCATTTTCACTTTGCAAAGAATAACTATGATTTAATGTGACAAATGTCAACATAGTGACATGAGGGAATCAGTATGAAGAAAATATACATATATTTGCTCGCCAAAAATAGAAATACAAAATACAGCTATTAAAAATCAAAAGCATCGTACAAAAGCTGGGGACAGGATTTAAAATAACAACATAAAAGTGTTTAACAAAAGGAAATTCACAGCCTTTACCTTTTGGCATATTCATGGGCTTATTTTTAATTACATTATATTATTATATTTTATTTACATTATACAAATTTTGTCAACTACAAATGCGATTTATTGGGAACTATCAATAAACGAATTCCGCTTTATAGATTTTTGGCACATTTCAATGCTTTTTATTTATTTTATTTGACACGCAAAAGCTAGCTTCTATAACATGTATTTAGTTCATACTTGGGAATTGTACTCCTTCTGCAACATATTTACCCCTTCAAAAATTTACAAAATCACTGCAAAGACATTCCAAAATTTTTTATTTTACTATATTTGACTATACTGGCAAATATGATTTTCTTCACGATTTAATAGTCAAATAATATACATTTTCAACATCCATAATTTTTCAACAGGCCCATTTTTTTCTTTTATACCACAGGCATCTGAATATGCCAAAAATTCTTACTACACCATTCTTGCTTATCCCTCATTGTAGAGCAAAAATGGCCGGATATACATAATATCCCTTGAATGTACTTTAAATTTCAAAGATCAAAATGTAATCATAAACAATAAATAAACAACATCGACAAGTACGAACAATATCAAAATATCTCCTTAAAAATGAGATGCCGAGAATATTTTAAATACTAGTAATTTAAGTCTGAATTTAGCTACGATTATATAATAATAATTATTATATGACATTTAAACTGCTTTTTCCACAATTTTTTTGTATTAAACATTTTTTTTTTGCATTTTTTATTTTGTGCGTGGAATTTTAATTGTTTTTGCGACATTTTAAATTTGTGCGGTGATTTTTTTTACAGTTAGACTTTTTTCGATAATTACAATTTAATTTGTTTTTAAAATAATTTTTTTTTACAATGTTAATTCGTGTTATGACACTACGTTTTTTCTACATATTTAATTTGTTTATTTGCTTGGCATTTCAATTTTATGATTTTAATTTTTGACGTACTTTTTCTCCCCCATCTTCATGGGGTCTATGCTTGGCTTTTCCTGGAACTTTTCCCCAGGGGGTTTTTATGGTTTTGAGACAGTTTTTAAAAATGTATTTTTAAATTTAAAAAAAAATATCCTGAGGCTGATAAAGCATTGGCATTAGAGATTAGTATAGATTAGACGATTAGAGTATCGGAGGCATCATTTAATTCCTGGAAACGGAAGAGACGAGTCATAGAGAGAAATATACTTGGAGAAAAGACAAGAAAGAAGCGCCAAAAGTGAGCCTTTCACACTGGCTCAGTTCCCATGCATGGACAAGGTCGAGCTTTTTATTTTTTCATTTTTTTCAGTCATTATATTCAGTGCTTCTTACTATTTGTTCACGCTCATATACGAATACGAGCGTTTTTTTTTCTTACTGCCGCATCCGCGCAATTAGAAACTGATCTGGAGGCAAGTTGTAAAATATTTTCAAAAAAAAAAAAAATACAATTAAAGTATTGTCTCATCATTATAGCGTCTGATACTTTTTCGGAGGCAAATTACAGGTTCGTCTACAATTACAGTGTAAAATGATCCCCATTCCACAATTTTCCTTCGCTTACCCTTCATTCTGATCGTTTTATTTTACGCTGTTGTTTTTTCAGGCAATCCACAACCAGTTACTCCCGTGAATATTGTGGTTTGTGGTAATTGTACAATCAGCATTGCTTTATCGAGTAATTATTGAAGGTTTGACCAGCATTTGGAATCCAATTATCCACGACTGGTGTGTTTGAGACGGGGATTTGACTTATTTGGGTGAGTAAAAAAACCGATTTTATGTAACAGTTCTTGTCCTTTTGCCGGTTGCCGACTTCATTTTCCGGACAATTTTCCGAGTTTCTGCTTCAAACGTAGCATAAAAGAATACATTTTGTGATTTGTGGTAGGATTTAGTTTGTCGGGAAATGTTGAAGGAAAATGGTGTGTGGCGTGGTTGTGATGCTGATGCAGCATTTTTCGCGTATTTAATATTTTTATACTGTGCTGTAGACTTAAGTGTAAAGAATGAATTGTTTTGAGGGACAATGCTGGATTTAAATCCTGACATTTCGGAGCTATTTTCTTGTCCGGTTGCTGCTGTTCATTAATCCCATGATTGTGCTTCGTAATACTGCACTTAATTCCATGATTTTATTATTTATACTTAATACTTGATCCATGATACCGGCTAATGGGGGATCGATTTTGATGTTAATGTGGTTTTCTTATCTGTTCCAGAATATCGTTATCTTCGAGAAACTAATAATGCCTCCAGCATCAAAACGAAAGAGGGGAGTTAGTGCTGGAACATCTGGACCCAAATCGAAAAAGGGAAAGCGGAAGTCTAAGAAGACTTACAGCTCATCGGAAGAAGACCTCCCAGTGGAGTCTGACGCGGCGGAAGAAGACGAATGGGTCGTCGAAGAGGTCGTGGACAAACGGATCAAAAATGGAGTTACGGAGTACTTCCTTAAATGGAAGAATTGGCCCTCGTAAGTACACGTTTCTTAAATGTACAACTACAATAATAATTTACATACATTGATAGCTTGCTACTGTCCACGTAGATATACATATGTCGTGGTTTCACGCTGAGCATGCTTATTGTACGGCATGTGAAGGGTGCTTTTGAAAGAAAAACAGGCGGTTAGCAAAGCTTGTAGTGTTAATTGGAAGGGGAAAGGGCTCTTGTGAAAGATTGAAACAATCCAAACTATTGTTTTCATTCCAGGTCGTCGAATACTTGGGAACCCATTGAACATTTAGAGAATTGTCCAGAGTTAGTGGAGAGATATGAAGCGACAGTGAGAAGGCAGAAACTGGTACGAATCTCCTTTTAGAATTTATGCTTTTGATGTTACTGATTTTACTTTATTTTCTAAGAGTTTCATTAAGGGTGATTTGTATGTGAGGCTAGCAATAAGTTTACTGGATTGCATTTCTGATTGTTATGTCCGCATATTTAATAACCACAATTAATTCATGATTTCAGTTCGAAGGTCCAAATGGATTCGATCAAGGCTTGGTTGCTCGAGCTGTCCGTGGTGTGGTTCAAATTGAAGGCGGCACTCGTAATGATCTGTGTTATTTAGTTGAATGGCAAGATCATGACCGATTGGAAAAGGTTCCTTCCTCCATCGTGAGAGAGAAGATCCCACAGGAAGTCATTAAATTTCTCAACACGAAAATAAAATGGACCGGAAAAAAAGTCAAAGATAATGTTACCAACGGGGATGATGAAGAAACTAGAGTGAATAATCGTGCGAAAGAAAGTTCAGACCGCATGTCTTCAGAAGGTAGCCCCTCGAAACACGGTTCAGACAAGGAGGACCACAGTCGATCATCGGAAGCGGAAGCAGATGAGAATTGAGCGTTAAGCATAAATCCAGTAAATACGCGTCAAATAGCTCAAGAGCGTTAGATTGTTCTTGCGTTCTATCATTTTACACAATTATGTGCTTGTGCATAGCAATACATTTATGTAGTTGCTTTTCAGTCACTCCAATATACTCTGTAAGCTTTGTTTTTTATGCATTGATGGCATCTCCATTATTGTGATGTTTTCAAAACGCCACAGAATTACCTACATCGAGTGTAACTAAACTAAACTCCAGTGACATCGATGTTAGCACTACTTTCATATAAGTGCATGAGTAGTAGAAATTATTAATTGTATAATAATAATATTGTGTCCATGTGTGGCGAAATGTATTCTATTTTTGATGCACTCCCCTAAGCGCATCTAAACCTAATTTGATCTTCTTGCAACGGAACGGACGCTAAAAGATTTATTACAAACAATGACTATCCTCTGTTATACATACATATAAATGACAATATACATATATTATCTGTTTCATGTGTGATAAGAAACTTAAAAGCTTTCAGAACTTTCATTCCCCACGGATACCTCCTTGTACAGGAAGAACGAATTAATGTTGTACGATTGTTGATGAAATTTTGAAACATTTTTGTATATGCCATTCGTGGGCGATGAGTTGAATGTGGGATGTTCCCATTTCCTATTTGAGCGTTGTATCAGTGCAGAAGTGATTGTGTATTTATGAAGAAAGAATTAATTAATAATGATCATGATTATTTGTACCCTCCGTATATTCTTCTGTGAAGATGAAGAGACCCCACAAAATGGATTATTAATTATTATCATTCCCCTGAATTAATGTATTTTCTCCGTATTTGATTAATGACTTATCTTTTTGTCATCTACCTCCAAGTTATTAATATGGATTAAATAGTGGAATCCAATAAAACAAAAAGTAAAATTCTCCCCATATATCTCATTGTGTGTGGTCTTTCCGTTTTGCGGAATAAGTCAAAGTCATTTGGTTATGATCATCCATTGATTTCTATATTTCTCCCACCCACCCGATCCCGGCCTGAATTCCTTCCCTTCCCACTCACTATCCTATAAATATATTGGAATAGCTTTGAAACCCCGTAAAAAACGTGCCTTGGCATAAACCAGAGCATAAATTTTTGCCGGCGATTTTCCATATAGTAAAAGAGAAAGCGTCTCGTGAAATAAAAGGGGGAAAAAATTCTGCCAGTTCCACTTGTCATAAAGAAATTAGTAACCCTTCACTTCCTATTGCTTCGTGCTTTGCCCCCATCTATCAACGACATACATACGTGCCATTTATAAAAAAAAAAAACGTTCCTCCGTTATTTTTTTTGTCTCCCTCCTCGATCTCCTGTGAAGAGCAAATAGAAAGATTATAGTAGAAAAAACTTGTGAAAGATTGGGGGGAAAGTACACAAATGGGTGTCTTTTGCCAAATGGCTTCTTCCTGAGATTCTTCCTCCAGGGAAATATATGAGGGGAGACAAATGAAAGGGTAAAAAAAAAAGTCTTATAGCATGTGTCTGCGTATAAATACACAGTAGAATCTACAAATCTTCTATAATAGTAAAAAAAGAGAGTTCTAGTGAGTGGATGGAGCACAAAAGATTTGTGAGATCTCATAGTGCCACTTTTTGGGTGGAGATTTTATTTTTAAAAAACATTTAGGCCCTACAAAATACGTACAACAAGAATAAATGTATTATTCCGGGGCATATGGCATGAAAGGGTATTGTATGTACCATAAAGGCCGGAAAGGGAGAGAAAACGTACCCTGAAGGCTTTTTTTATCTCTGGGAAAAAGCAGTAAACAGCATCTACAGGGCGTCCATTAATTTCTGGTCTTTCCTCCACATTTCAAATCACAAAAGGTTGTAAAAATTTTTTGCATAGCTGTATTTATATGCTATAAAACAATTTAATCAACTTGATAGGATGCACAAGACGGCCGTTGAGGTCACCAAAAAGAGAAAGGTCACGGGTTAGTCTGGGTCTTTCGAGAAAATATGGGGTCATATGGGTCAAAAGTGTATTTCGGGGTTCTTATAAGGATGAAAAAATGCATGGATTTTAAATATTTTAACGATTTCCCCTTAAACTTGCCATTATAAACAGTTGCGCTTAAAATAACCTCATTTTTATCTGGGCATTTTTAAGGGGGATTAACGCCATGAGTGTAATTACAGATCGTTTTGAATGGACGATTGTTGCATGTAGAATTTAATCGGCTTTAAAATGAGCTATTGCACATTATTGTGCGATTTGTAGTTTGGGCAAGGGACGGAAGTTTCAGGGACTCTGTACGTTGCCAAATCTGATCAACTCCCCTGGCTCAGTGGAGATGATCAGATTTGGTCTTTCCGCCGCATCCGCATCTCTCTATTCTTTCGCTCTTTTCTGGTGTTTTCACTCTCTCCCAAAAATCCTCTCACATTCTTCCTTGACCGTGCTCCGTCGTCGGACGTGTTTACAAACATTTCCCATTTCTCACCACTTGATCCCGTAGTTTTCCTTCAAAATCTTTCTTTTTTCCTCTTCTTTTTTCTTGAAATTTTAGTTTTTTCCCTGGACAAATACATTTCCTGGAATTTCAACATATTTTGCAAAACACAAATCTTTTTTTATGCCAGATAAAATTAGTGGGAAAAGTTTCCTGTCAATCCTCTACTTTCTCAAATGTCATTTCATTTTTGTGTGTTTTTTGTTTTTTTGAAATTGTAATTGTGTTGATCAAAAACGAAATTGGTGTCATGCATATACTGCGATGTTGGCTAGCTTTCATAATCAAGTAACTAATCGAAGGAATAAAGGTCAGCAAGAGGAAACAGAATTATTTGGGAGGAAAACTCGTACGGTCAGATTCAAGTCTGTGATTAAAGTGTACTACCACGTTTTCAAGGTAAAATTATTTGATGATTTTTTCCCGTGTTTATTTTTTTTGTGCTTTATTATTATGGTGTTTATTTGTGGTATTATGCTGATCTTGGATGTATGTATGTATGTGTAAAGAAAAAAGTGTTATATTTTATATTTGTTCCGGCTAAATTGCCAATGTCAATTGAGTCAATTTTAGGGAAACGTATAAAAAAATAAATGGTCATTTTCATCTTGGAGTCCTATGAGGTTTAATACTGGAAGCATACTACAGTGTGGGATTTAATGGCAGTTGCATTTTGACCCAGTTATTGCAGATATTTCATCTGGTTATTATCTTTCATTTGGGTTTCTACTCTTGTTAGTGGTTAGTACAAGGTTTCATTTTGACTTTTTGTAAGCTATCTATACAGTAAATTTCATTTTATCCTGGGGATCTTATTTATAAAGAACAATTTTTGCTCATTCTCTCAATTTATTAAGATCATTATAGACTTATAGACCAGTTAAATTACATGTTTTGTTCTGGGATCTGTATATAACAAGCTCGTTTGGTATGGAACAGGATAAAAATGGGTTAAATCGTTTCCGCTCCTTTCATGAGAGATGCTACTTAAATGGGCCTGGGACAATACATATAATTTTTTGTCGTTTTGTGTGATTCTGAAGTGGCTTATTTTACACCGCATTATTAACTGGTGTGAGTGCGGTCGTTAATTAGGTTGACAAAAGAACCGTCTCTATTCTGTATATAGAACAATATAGAATGTGCACGTACAAAGTGTGTGCATATGGTTTCGATTTTTGTCGACAGGTAATCTGAGAGGACGTCCGTGTCTGAAGCATAACGAATGAATATGAATGACCTTTCAAAGGCATTTGGCATACCTACTAATAAATTCTCTGTCACAATCCGTTTTTTGTTGTTTCTGCAATCAAAAGGACTTTTCATACATGTAGACAGAGACATGAAGGACACGGTACGTGTCATTTTTCATAGATTTTGTTGTAATGACATGATTCTGTTTTTGTATAAACATCCCTCTTTGGGGTATTTATTGTGTGTGTGAAGTCTTTGAATCTCACTTGGTGTGATTGAAACGGACGATCACGGCTATCAGGTGTTTTTTTTTTGTTGGTGGCGTAAATCTCAATCTTTTTCTTGATTTCACCACACTTTTTGGCATCCTTATAATTTTGGGTTGGTTTTACACAACAGAAACCTTTCTCCTTGGTTTGGTCCACAAAAAACGGCAGGTTTAGTTGAGAAGAAGGACGTCCATTATATTATATTTCGCAAACGGTTCTTCAATTAAGTTTTTGACAAATGTACATATTTATTTAACATTTGGTTTTTTACCGGTAAGCAAATAAAAACTTTGCCTTAAGCAAATGTGCGGTACGGTTCTTAATTTCTTAACGTTTGTTTGGAAAACTCTCATATTCGTTAAAACAGAGAATTAGGGAATTACTGCACAAGGTCTTTTTTCGTTCTAGTTGTGATATATGCAGATTTTTGTGAAGCAGGAAATGGAGGATATTAATCTAATAAAATGACAATGAAGCATATAGTCGAAAGCAAAGCCAAAGTATGGCATTTTTTTATCTTTGTTGTAAAGTTGACTTGAACACGAAGCGCCTTTTCCGTGCTCGTTTTTTCTATTGTCATTGCCAGTAGTGGGACGCTGCTCCAAGCAACTGGCAAGAGTGGCAGGCAATTACTATACACTTGAGATTTTTTAGTCGTGTAATAGTAGTAACCCAAAAATGCGTAGAATATTATATGTATGTACAGGGTGATTAATATAGTATAATAATCATGTTGGAAAAGGCTTCAGAAAACATGAAAACGTGATATCGTTTATATGCAGTACCGTTACAAAAGTAAACCACGGTTCAGCGACTACTGAGGAGACGAAGAGGAGCAGGAAACATTTAAGAGGAAGGAGTACGTGACTGCGTCGTGAAAATTGATCATCAACGTTGTGGTGACTGAGTTTTACGACTGTGTCGCCAAAGAATCTCGTTGGAAATCTCTTCTTTTGGTGTCCTTTTTTTTGTACCATCTGCCAATACATGGAAATGTAACTTCGGGTTGTACAACACAAACAAAGAGCGAATTCGAGATGCCTCCAAAAGCTTTGAACGTATTCCTAAAGCCAAGGAATCTGCGGATCATCATTTTGATTCTGGCTCTTGCTACAATCATCTATGCACTGTATCACCTGTACCTCATTAATTCATATGAGAACGGTCCTTACCCAACAGGGGAAAGTGTAATCGTTGTAGGCGATTACGACCTCGCTGCAGGCGGACAGTACGGTAATAATCGAAGTGGAACGGATTTCAAAACTGTAGCTGATCAATATGACAAAATTCTGGGTAATAGTACATTCTTGGAGAATCCGGACTCCTGCCCTGCAATGCAGCCTTTTAGGCCAAGTATTGACTCAACAGTGGTGTTTCCGTCGCTGGGCTTTGATGTAAGCAGTTTTTAACTTCTTTGTGATGATCGTGATGATAAGTAATTAGGTATACGTCATATATTGGTATTTCGAACAGTGCGTATAATATTTATGGACAAACTCAATCCCCTGATCACTTCTTGTCACACAGGAAGAATGGATACGAACTCGAGAGTACTGGAATTCGGCCTTGGAAAGACGTTATTTGGATACAATTAAGTCAAAGGACCAGCCCAGACTTAAAGTTTTTGTCATCCCTCATTCACATAATGATCCAGGGTGGTTGAAAACATTTGAAGGCTACTTTCACAGTCATACTAAAAATATCTTGGACAATGCTGTGGACAAGCTCACGGAGCACAGGAACATGACTTTTCTCTGGAGTGAGATCTCCTTTTTGTCCAAATGGTGGAATGGAGCGCATCCCACTCGGAGGCAAATGTTCAAGAATTTGGTAGCTGAGGGCAGACTCGAAATTGTCACTGGGGGTTGGGTCATGACGGATGAGGCGACTGTCAATTTATACTCGATGATCGATCAGCTGGTGGAGGGACACCAGTGGGTAAATCTCCATTTGGGAGTGAAACCTCGTCATTCCTGGTCCATCGATCCATTTGGACACGGTTCTACGTATCCTTATCTCATCAGAAGAGCTGGTTTCAATGGCATGGTTATTCAGGTACTTATGTAAATATTATCCTCCCTTCTGTGTGCTCTCCTTTTAGAACCATACATACATAATATGTAATGTTGTCATTTTAACTTTTTCGAGAAGTCTTTCCAACTTTTAATTGAATATCGATTCTGCGTTGAAAGATATGTTCAGCCTGCTTTTTGCATGCAACTAACTTTGCCAAAAGTTGGTTGAACTCGTTTTAGCTAATAGTCAAATAAATTGGGCAATTCTTTGTAATTAAATGCCTGCCTGACAGATTAAACAATTTTTAAATTGGATGAATGATATTTTCTATGTATGTCGATATAGAGGATTCATTATTCCTGGAAGAAATGGTTGGCGGAGAATCGAGCTGGTGATTTTGAATGGGTACAACGGTGGGATCATGATAAAAAGAATTCTATTTTTTGCCACAATGCTCCCTTTGACATTTATTCTATTAAGCATTCCTGCGGACCTCACCCCCATGTAAGTTTTTTTTAAATATTCGTAAAAAAAATAATTTCGTATTTGACATTTATAAAGAACAATTTCTTTCACTATATACTTTTTTAACTGGATTTCTAACTTCTTAAGGAGAAATTCTAAATGTCACAAATTGTAGGGTCAATAGATTTTCATTAAGTTAGTGTTTGCGTAAAACATTCATATGACTATTTGAATTATTTAATGACGAATTTTGAATGCAGATATGTTTAAATTTTGACTTCCGAAACATCTCTGGTGAATATGGAGAAAACTACCGAGTGTCTGTGCCTATTACCAATTCAAATGTCAAATTCAAAGCCGAATTACTTCTTGAACAGTACCGAAAGACAGGCTCTTTATTCCCACATAATGTGGCCATGATATCTTTAGGAGATGACTTCAGATACGACAAGCCCATCGAATGGGACCAGCAGTATCTCAATTACATGAAATTATTTGAATTCATCAACTCCAATATTGAATATAATGCTGAAGTAAAATTCGGGACGTTGGCCGATTACTTCAGAGTAAGTTTTTTGTCTATTTTATTTCGTTTGCGTAAGTATTCAAAAGTCAGAACATTCGGAGATTCGAAATCTCTTTGCCAGACTCACAAGGATCTAGCCACTTTTGCGGTGCGGAAAAAGGAAACCATGCGGGACTGTGTAAACAGAGAGTTTTAATGGGAATATGTTTCCTTCATAACGTGTGTATACACACACTGAGGAGTTTCTCCGACCGCTTTTATGTTTATCGTAGACGTCTTTTTTATCGCCTGTGCCTGTGTGTTTGTATTTGTATATATATGTGATATCTATAATGCATAGGCTGTACGTGAGCGTCAGAATGACTTCCCCTCCTTCTCCGGTGACTTCTTTGTGTACAGTGATATTTTCGCGGAAGGAAGACCATCCTACTGGAGTGGTTATTATGGGACAAGACCCTACTGGAAAAAATTCTACCGGGAAACGGAAAACACGCTCCGCAGTGCTGAAATACTATTTACCTATGCATATAATATGGCCAGACAAAGTGGGAAGACTTCTCAGCTCCAGGCAAGATTGCTCTCTCTCTCCTTTAATGTTTCACCCACTCTGTTTCTTTGATTCCTCCCCCACCCATGTCTTGCTTCCTTCCATGATTTATGAATGTGCTACATTTCACCCCAGAATACAGCTACTCTCTACTTTTCTAGCTTTTCTTTACGTTACGCGGTAATAAAAGTCACACCAATAAATGATGAGAGCTTTTAAGGAGTGGCAGAGGAAGAAATGGCTAATGTGGTTTATTTGTACTTCACCACTACAGTTGTACACTCAAGAATACAGCAAATTAATAACTGCCCGTCAGTGGTTGGCATTATTTGCGCATCACGACGCGACTACGGGTACCTCCAAAGTCAACACGATGGACGACTACGGGCTGAAACTCATGAGAGCCACCCAAATCAGTCAGAATTTACAAATGGTGGCTACGAACACAATCCTCTTTGGGAAGACGAATGCCACTGCCATTTCTACTGATTACGAGCTGTCTGCGTTCGGGGATTTGCCAAGAAAAATCCCATTGAAATTCTCGAGAGGTGCGGACGGGAAGGAGCTCATTCAAAATGTCGTCCTTTTTAACAGCCTCAGTTGGCACAGAACAGAATATGTGAAAGTGGTTGTCACTTCCCCCTACGTTCAAGTAATGGGGCCTGATGGCAAGGTTGTCACGTCCCAGGTACTGAGATGTCATAAATTAATTATTGTCATACATGGGAAAGGACGTATGCTTTATTATTGTTAATGATATTCCTCACACTTGGCTGCAAGAGGACAATAAATTCATAAAGGGCATTGTAAGAAATTAAGGGAGCGTTGATCTGTATTTTTTTCAGTTAAATCCCATTTTAGACATGACGACCGAGTCTTCTGTGTACTTATCATCAGATATTTTTGAGTTGAGCTTTCTCGCTGAACTCCCTGGACTTTCCCTTGTCACATACAAAGTCAAACGTACTAAGAACAAGAGTCGATATGCTGCCACCAGGTCCATTGTCTACTGTCGGAACTGCACTAACCCTGGAAAAATCTTTGACATTCATAGAATTCAGGTAAGTTTTTGATTTCTCTTCAAAGGTGAATAATGCTATAGGAAGTTCCATTGCTTTTTGCTGAGCAGTCCATATCAGCTTTCAGAAGTGTAAAATCAATATTAACCGTTTGGCATGACTTTCTTTTTCAGGAAGGAGACATTCAACTAAATAACGACAGGATTCAATTGCTATTCGATCGCCAATCCGGGTTACTTCAGAAAATCACGAAAAACAAGGAGCAACTGAGTGTGAAAACAAAGCTAACATTTGGCGGATATTCATCTATCGATTTTAAAAGTGGTGCCTATCTTCTCATGCCAGACACTAGAATGGAGCAAAAGGTACATATAAGTAAAAAGGCGTCCGCCTATTTTCTACTTCCATTACTTGGCCTGACTCCATCGTAATGGTAGTAAAATAATGGGAAATGAATCTCATCTCTCTCCAAATGTTTGCCTACGTCTCACACAGATTCCATTCCCCGGATTGAACTCTCAGATATTCATTATCAGTGGACCGATTAGCTCGGAACTGAGTGTATTTCACGCTCCAATCTCTCTTTCGACTCGAATCTTCCAAACGGGTGGCACAGATCTGGAGGAGGGCATTTTTATGGAGAACAAAGTGGATCTTGGCCGTCATAATGCGGAAGTTTACATGAGGATACAAGCAGATTTGGACTCGAAGGGTGAAAGTATTCCAAATAGTAGAGACTACCAGCCCACATTTTACACGGACCAAAACGGTCTGGGCATCGAGAAAAGAGTAAAGGTACCGAAGATTAAATTGGAAGGGAATTACTACCCAGTGAATACGATGGCTTTCATTCAAGATGAAGGAAAGGAAATTCGACTCTCTGTTCTCGTTGACCGATCTCATGGATTCTCCTCTTTCGAATACGGCCGACTTGAGACGTTAATTGAGAGACGGACCGTGTACGATGACTCCCGGGGGATGGGTGAAGGTGTTACAGATAATCGGCCTACCATATCTAACTATGTACTTCTCTTGGAGAAGATTTTTATTGATAAGACGAGCAGCCCACCCTTGAGGGGCAATATGAGAAATTCCCTCCCAACGCGAAGAGCTTTACATTTCTCTCATGAACTCATTTATCCTTCAGCAATGTTTGTGTACGACACTCTCATTGAGGGCCTCAAAACACCTCCCATCAAAAATCTTTTCACTCAAAAGTTACCGTGTGACTCCCATGTCATTAATTTCAGAACCATGTCGAGAAACAACGAGAATCTAGATTTACAGTTCCCGACGGAAAAATCTTTGTTAATACTCCAGAAATTTGCTTACAATTGTCAAGAGAAGGAAAAGTTGAATTGTGGTCCGCATTTTTTCTACCCGGACACATTCATAAATTATCTTCGACTTTTCGCTCTCAAAAAGACTGACTTGACGGGTGTGACACCTCGATATCTTCCCAGAAAGACAAGCAGTAGTAGTCGTGTATCCGAGGTGGCAGTAGAGCATTTTAGTCAGCTTCATGAAATACCCGCAGAACCCTTTGATATTACCAGTATAGAAGTTAGCTTTACCTGAGCATCTTTAAAAACGGTCTCTTTTAAAGTATGTATTGTAAAATTGTATTGGATGTGAGTTCTTTAGTCTCTGAATAGAAAGAGTATAGCATATAATCATCTGTGATGCAGCATCTGATACACTTATCGTGTAATTAAATCATGTAATAGAAATATTCCTAGATAAACGTTAAAAATAATGTGTAAGGGCTGTCAGTTTAGTTTGCTTAGTGTGAGTATAGATAATTAATACGAAGAATAAGGTTCGCTTTTACTTTTCTACCAGCACTTAACCACGCAGAGTAGTTGTAAAAATACGCACATATGTATAGTAAAATAATCGTTTTGGAAATCGTGTATCACTTGAATCTTTTCAGTAATCACACACAAAACGTACAATCTCGAGCTTTACTTTTCTTTTAGTGGTATTAGATACATTTAATACTCAGGCACAAATGATCACGATTTACTTCAAATACTATATTTTTACGTTTACTATTACAAAAAAATATTCAGGAACAAAAAATGACGACATCAAACTTTTGCACGAACTGATGATCTAAAACTTTGCACTTTCACACTCTGTAAGACCTGATACCGGATTAGTATTAGATATGATTTTAATTTTTTATCTTTATCTTGTCAGTGATAGCGTACATAAATATGCCCAGTGTTACATTTCCTCCCTTGAGGCACTAAAATTATAGATTTTATAATTCTTGTGACAGTGAAATTGATTAATATTAGGTATTACTGATCGTTTTGTTGTAGTAAGACTGTATACATATACTTTGCTTTATTTGTACGGAAACACTGTATTATTATGAGCAGATTTTTACTAGGCATGATCATAGCCTGGTAAATATTTGTCATCACCAATACCACTATCGCTTTTTGCGTCACTAGTATTACTGTGTAAATTATTGTAGAATAGATCCACTCTTATAGTAAGTATTACGATATATAGTGAATTTTTATTTTATCTCTCGTCAAAACTCTTGTGATTAGGTGTGAAATTCGCATGCTATAAACAAAGATAGAAATTATGAGGACGGTACAAAAAATAGGATTCACTGTCAGTTACAAGGTATTTGCTATGACAGACAAGGAAATACCATAGCTTGCACACGAGGGTAATTATAACATTATAAGTATGCTCTCTGATCAAACTTCCTGTATGTGTAAGTATATATTCTCACACTTTATTTTAAAGTATGCACTTAGTTCAAATAGTGATGTCATCGCGTGTAGAGACAAAAAACTTTGTAGAATTATTGGACGACTAATTGTGTGTCTTATTCTTGTTAATCCCTACTACTTACGTCATGCTCTCATTTCTAATTATGAACAGAAAACGTAGGCAGTTTTTTTTTGTATGGGCTTGTCCTGTATGCGCAATGTGCACTTAACTGATACTTATATATTTTTATTATATATTGATTCTGTTTTGTTAAACGTGTACGGGTGTATCTTATATTCCGGTGAACATTGTTTAATTCTCCATGCACTCTCATTAACACGAATCATTCATTAATTTCATTCACTCGAATTATATCATTTTGTTGACAATTGAGTTTAGAGAGGAAAGAATTTAATTCCATTTACTCAGGTACGTTATT
This sequence comes from Disparrhopalites patrizii, assembly GCA_034698585.1. Taxonomy (NCBI): domain Eukaryota; kingdom Metazoa; phylum Arthropoda; class Collembola; order Symphypleona; family Sminthuridae; genus Disparrhopalites; species Disparrhopalites patrizii. The sequence goes on along the minus strand of JAQGBT010000845.1, from coordinate 19,214 downwards.
TTATGTATTTATTAGACTAGCATGTTTTATGCTAATCATAGTTATTTTTTTACGAATTTAAATATTTTGGTCACGACACTTATCCCTCTGAGAAATATATTAGGAATTGCTGTGGTCATTTAAATATTATTGTAATACTAATGACACATTTATAATAGAATTGTACACGTTCTTCCGCGGCAGTGACGTGAGTTTGGTTTTTGGGATAATTCCCCTATTAATATTTATACCTAAATTACGCTGTGCTAAAAAAATACATATGTGGGGGAGATCGTTGTGATTGTGGCAAGGAAGAAAAAAACTTTAGACAAGCCAAATTATTTGGTGTACTCGTTATGCACATGGTCTGGTACTTTTATTTGAAACTTGGCCAAGCACAAATTAGGCACTTGCGCGCACGTTTAGGCCGTCGTTGAAGGAGACGCAAAATCCCTGATGTACTGAAAAATATTATTATTTCTAAAAACATTCTGAACATTATTTCTGTATACGAAATGGTTTATGATTTAAAATGTCTTTGTACATATATGTATTATATGCAAAGTTCATATAATATAGTAGAATCGAAAGGAAAGGTTTGTGCCATAACCATTTTATGAGTGCCGCTCGTCGATTATCACCCACGTAATCTCTGGCAATGTCTCCATGTATCGGCAAATTTATAAATATATTTTTTAAGTTTTGATACTAACTTCCGATACGGCAGTTACAAAATGTGATTATGGCCCACGAGTGTACATAATTGCATTTCTCATGGAATGTCGGCACTTTGTAATTTGTAACTCTGGTGTTTTAATTCGGGTCTATTTAATACATGCATTGGTAACTCCAATTATTGCCCAGTAAACAGTTGTAGCAAGTGTCTTTTGTACCTTTAAATAATATATTAAATTTGTATTAGTTACTGCGAATTTTTTGTTGTTCTTAGCGATTGAATATTTAATCTGTAAAAATTGCACTGTTAATATTGTGATTGAACACTTTTGTATCAGCACCAATTTGAAATATTGTGGATGTATACCATGAAAGTCGATATCTATAATGTAAGTGTAATGACTGTAGAAGTCAAAATAGAACGAATTTTGTGGGCTAAATTTTCACAACGGAATTGTAATTTGTAATATTGTAAATACTTAATGTAAATATAAATGTACTTGTTATTGTGTGACCTTCCTAAAGGATATTTGCGACCTTCGAGTAGAAAGAATAAGTTAATTCGACATTTCATTTTCTCCTGTGGGGGGAAACAGATGAGAATAGGAAGACTAAAATGGTCTAATAGAATAGATATAAAAACGTTCGGTAACATAATTCGTGTCACTCTTAACAAGCATTTTGTAATGTTGAATTCCAGAAGAAGGAACTCTTTGTATCGACCATTTTTCACCACAAATGTTTACCGCCAAGTGATAAAAATACTTATTATTACACATACTAATAGTTAAAATTATAGCCCTTTTGAGTAAAGAATATTGTCAAATCATGGTATGACTATAAAATTAGAGAAAGTTTATAAATATTAATATTAGTTACAGAAAAAAAAACTTGTAGCAGCACAATTTACACTACTTAACGCTTAACCTACATTGATAAACAAAAAGGGATAAAGTGACGATGATAATCGTATGGATGTGAGAATCTTACTGTTGATATTGTGTATCTGAGCGAGAAAAAAGGGATGGGTGCAATATTATTATTAGTGACAATTTTGAAAAAAATGTGTAGCTGACTTGAATTGTGTATATAAAAAAGAAAATTGACATTTATTAGTACCATATGAATGTGTAGAAAGTTGGCGAATAAAGCGGATTTAGACATTAAAAAAATCGTGTGTTCCTGTTTTGTGTAAAGAGATTTTCATGGACCGAGTTTTTTGAGAAATTTTCATGCTGGAGAGATTTTCTAGAGAAATTATACTGAACAATTTTTTGGAGAAATACTCGACGTCTTTTTGAGAAATTAATAAATGAAACGATTTTTTTTTGGGAGAAATTTCCATGTATGAGGGATTATTTGGAGAAAACATGATGAGGAGATTGTTTGGAGTTTACATGCGGGATGGATTTTTTGGAGACCGTGCTGGAAATATGTTTTGGGAAAATTTCCATACCGGAGGATGTTTTTCTGGAGAAATTTCTATGCTGGAGGAATTTTTGCGGAAAGCCACCTGTAGGAATTTTTTGGGGAAACTTGCTAGCTAAACGAATTTCCACTACAATTCCATTGTTCGTAGAAATTTCCTGGAAATTTTGATAGTTTACCAACATTCCGGGTAATTTCAGCTTTGAAGGTATTTTGTTAATTTTTTTTTGTAGTAACTAAATATCTTAATTTTTTTAAAACCCTTTCGAGTTCGCTTTCAGAGGGAGTTCAATGGTAATGGGAATCATCCATAGTAAAGGAATTCCTATTATGTCGTGGAGGAATGTTTTGATTCACTTCTCCCCGCCCATCCAATTTCAAGTGCATTGAAATAATCAGAGTGGCTTCTTTCGCGTCCTTGAGATTACTTAACCCTCTTTTACGAGTTTAAAAGTGACGACATGTACGGGATTTAACGATTACATTTAATCTCATGTGGTGACAATAATTTTTAATTATAACCCCAATATCAAATGTCCCATCCGTGGCGACATGGTGTCCCACCAAATATTCTCTGTGAACATACAATTAATCGCACTCGTCCACCCCACATTACACCCTTGTGGTAAGTTAATACTATTATACACATTCTGTATATTATACAGAAGGAAATCCAACCACCCACGATTACACGAGCCTTTTAAGGGAATTCCACTAAATACCTCACAAAAGAAATTCTATTGAAGCCAGTCAATGAAAAGACGCATCACCCACTGAGGTGTTAGCTAAACCTTCCAGTAAAAGAGGATGTGTCGTCATAATTAGTATTAACAAATAAAAATATGCACACAATGAATATTGAAGAGTGTCAAAAGGATATATGAATCACCCCACAAAATATTTAAATACCCAGAAAAAAATGAGGGATGATGGAATGAAAGAGGAATTGGATGGGATGTATTTATGAAAAAAAGGGTTAAGAGCTAGTGATGTACATATTACTTTTTTTTGCCTATATGCTTATTTGTATGGGGAACAATTTTTTTTTTTCACTCTTTCTGTCCTAGGTATTTTACTAGGTGAATGAGGAATGAGCATGTTAAACGCTCATTATTACATATATGGTTAATAGAGGTGGGAAGTACTGAAAAGAGCAGAGGAAAAAAACAGTCTGGTGTTCTTTTTCCCTTCATAATCCATGCTGTTGGTTTCAAAGCCTGGGAATAACATGTGGCGTGAGTTTTATAAGGTTACAGTTGTCCATTTTCTAAGAGCTTTACACTTTTGAATCTCACCGGAAGTTCCAGTTGTTTGGCCCCGGATGTCTGGAGACAATCAAACCACTGCAATTACACGGTCAGATAGCTGGAGTATTCAAAATTTGTAAATGCCAACAAAAGAATCAATATTAAAAACAACTTTCCAAATGAGTCCAATTTCCAATTAAAAATCCAGTCCAAATAATAATACTTAAAGCTATAAGTAATAATTTTCTAGCAACGTTTCGAGTCCTCTTCAGGCTTATGTTTTAATTTTAGACTTTTTTTATTAGTTTGCTTTTAATTTTATTATTTATTTACTGTTTACTTTATTTATTAAAAAGTTAAAACACAATTTTTCCATTAGCCTCCCGTGGACATATGCAAAGTTGAAGGAAAAATCTGCTACCGATGCCATTTTTTTAATGATTACTTCCATTAGGATCAAGGCAAAGCAAATATGCATCTTGTAATTGAATTGCAGTCGACAATCTCTTTATAACAGTCGTTTTTCAAGTGGTTTTCCCTTGTAGCGGTGTCAGAAATTGCTCCCCTCAAAAATTGGATTCGACCCTGTGAAAAACAAAATAATTATATAGAGCTTCTATTTTCTCTGCAACAGTTTTGCGTTATAACGTTGAACAATTGTTGATTAATAAGGTGAATTATAATGACACGTTATAGAGAAAGTAGACCATATATTCATATTATTTAAACTTCAATTGATGAGTTTATTTGTAGAGCCTTTATTCTACCTGGCATGAAATATTACACGAGCTAGTTTTTTCATCAAAAAAGGGCAATGCTCATCAATAAGCACTTAACCAAGTTGTAGCGTAACTTCTGTTTTTAATTTCACATTTACACATAATAATCAAAAAACTTGTTCCCCATACAAACTTGTTTAAACAGAATGTCTCTATGTAGAAAAAATAACCAGAAAAAAAATGTGCTCAAAGGATTTGGGCAACGTTTCAAAAATTATGGACAACCCTAAAATCCTTCTCCCTATACATATATAGACACACATAAATAAAGATAAATGCTGTAAGGGAGAGAATAAACTAAACTTGCTCCCTGAAGAGTTAAAAGTGTGATCAGTTGGCTTGTACAGGAGGAACCTTCCACATCCCGTATCACCGCATTTTTTTTGAACCTTTTGAAATTATCATTTTTTAAATATTATATAGATTAAAATCCTGAGAGCAATGGACAGCAGCTCAGATCACGGTGTGATACCTACTTACTGGTTCCGATCCTTCTTATTGTTGGGATTACCCCATGTGTTACTAACCCCGTGCAATAATCAAGTCATTGTAATTCGTAGTTAAAAAACATTTAAGTGTCTGGTTGGTGCAAGTTTTAAAAAAAGTGTTGTCTGTGAATCCCACAAAAGTGATCAGTATTATTTAATATTTTGCTCCATATTCCTTCCCAGTTATCTCTGTTGATAATATAATTTTTTTTAAATATAAAATAAATTAAAATGCCGAACACCAAAGTAATTATTGCCGCCGCTAGTCTCATAGGTTTAATTATCCTCCTCATTGTCGTGGTGGTAGTCACACATAAAGCGTCCGGTGTCAGTCAGAATTGTCCCAGCGAAGTTGAGTAAGTGCCATTATTTCCAGTCACTTTTTTTTTTGTCTCTAAACTGTCTGTATTTCCAATTATTTTTTTTTGCATATGTATTGTGCGAGAAACATCGTTTTTTTGTTGGTACTGTATAGCTTTTTAATAATCGCCTCCGGGCACCAAGGTGAGTTTTTGACTCGTGTACGTCCTTCTCGTCGTGGTCCCTTGTGATTTCCCTGTGTAACACGTTGGATATTATGGAGATAAAATAAAATCCATCCCAATCAAAAACCCATGCGTAGAACCTGTAGATTATGAGCCATTATAGGGTTGTATTTTTTCCCATGCTTCTCTGTAGTACTGAATATTCTGTAAATAGTCTCCACTTTTGTTATCATCATGAGTGTGGGAGATGTGTGAATTTTTTTTTTTACCTCTGAGAGAGATTATACTATGAGGAGGGAAATGTAAACGAAAAAAAGGGTTGCTGGTAATATTTTACATTATTATTAGTGCATGGTCGCAAATTGGTTTCACGAGACAGAGAGAGAGAGAGAGAGAGAGCAAGAGAGGAAAAAGTGCTGAGTGCTTTATCCCTTTTTCGTTTAGGGTGGGCCAGTTGGTCAAATAATTTTTGTTCTGTATACATTAGAAAAAAACGTACTGTGTATAGGAGGGAAACCCACGGAATATTTTTGGGGACTGGTATTGTAAGAAAAACAAACACATGGTCCCCATAAATTTTTTTTTTTTTGGTTTCGGGGAGTCCGACGAAAAACGGGGGCTAATGGGAGAGAGAGAGACCAGGGAACAGAAGATAAAAATCCCGAAAATCTAAAATTATCTGTCTGGGAGCCTTTGACATTGTGCACTGTCTCTCCCTTCGACTTTCCCCCTTGTATTTATATACCGCAGAATCCGGGATCTGGAAGGTCTATACAAGAATTTTAGTAATACTCTCGTCTCTTCTACTTAGAAAAAAAAATCCGAAAGTAAATATAAAATCACGTGGGCATAAGGCAAATGTCTTAATGCCCGGGTATTTTTTGTCTCGGGGAAAAACCCCCGTATGTGGAGCGTTGTGATGACGGAGAAACTTTTTTTTTCTTAGGGAAGGAAGAGGAATATAATATTAGATTAAATTTTGGGCTGTCTCTCCAAGTTTTATGGGGACTTTTTTATTTACTGTATGGAGAACTTCCCATGTTTTTCATTTGAAGGCAGATTTTTTTTATCGGAGAAATATTTTGCCTTAGGAGCATTCGATTTACAAGACAAGCCCTTAGTTTTTTTTTTGTAAAGGAAAAAAAAAAACTAATCGATACTTGAGGAAACAGAAAAAAAACTTTCCCATCGTATTGCATTATGTAGAGTGTCCACTTTTCACGTGTTCTGTTTCGCCAAATTTTGTTTCCCCTTTTCGGAACGGATTTTTTTTTGTAGGTTATACGCGCCATGTAGGCAAATGAAAGGGAAATGACGTGGGTCTGGTAACTAATGAGATGATGTCGTTCTCCCGTGGCATAAACGCCCCGGGTTTACTGGGAATCCATGGGTGTTTTGTTTGAATGGCTTTCATTCTGGGGGAAAATGTTATTTTTATACATGGATTCACTTTCTCTCTTGTCCAGAAACTACTTTTTGTTTTTTTTTTCACCCACGAGGAAAGTTTGCATGGGAATGATTGGGCACAAATATTGTAGCTGTGACTTTTTTCCGGGGTTGTTTGCCAAACTTTTAGGTTGTTTACAAACGAATGCAGGATTAGTTCAATTTTTACTTGATTTGGTATTTTTATTTTTACATGAGTGATTCGCACAATGATTGAGGTTGGGACACTTTTGTTGCCAGATTTATTCCGGTTATTTTCGTATACCTGTAGTAACTCGGGCGGAAATGACATTCTAGGCTCCGGAAACTACGTTTATTTTGTTGCTCCAAAACTGAATGTCGATGTTTCCCGTTGGAGATTTCCAAGTGTCAGATGCGATGCAAATGTACCGGGTGTCACAGAAAATATTGTGCCGTGGCAGGTGGAAATAACCGTCGTTCTCAGGCAATAAATAGGAGCATCATGTATGCAAAATTGCGCATCTAGTGCAAAATATTTTAGACAAATGAATGCAGTCATTTTGACGTTACGACGATTTTATTTACATGGGCAACCAAATAAATTTATCCATGGATTTTTAGACTGTCTCAATTTTTGCCAACAATTTCATCAGACAAAATCTAAACAGTCACCTCCCCTGAAGCAGAATTATATTGCTCGTGAATCTAACACAAGGAATTAATAGGAATGCTATTTTACTTTTTTTTAAAGGAATGTTTGTTTGATTTTAAAATTGAATTGCATTGAGTTAAAATTGCAAGTATTTTGGACATTGCAAACACAATCTCTATCATTTCACCAGCAAATTTGCAATCACAGAGGAACCAAAATTTTGTTGATCGATTTATTCCATTCTCTTCGACAACATTGAATGTACTGGATTTTGCTGACGTTCATAAATACTTATTTGAAAGAAAACAGATTTCATACAATTTTCTCTCAAAATATCTCAGAAGAAGTAAATATACTAATTTCGCCCAGTCGTAAATTATGTCAAATGTAGAAATCCGACGGTAAAAATTATAAATTCTTTTTTTTTAATTCGGAAGGTAAATAAAAAGTTTTACTGCGGCCTTCCAGTGTGGGGAGCAGTAAAAACAACTAATCCACGTATGATGCAAGCGTATATAAATAAATCCATCTACTTCTATGTACGTGATAAGCGCTGCTTAAAAAAATCTATAATCAGAATGGACTTTTGGAAACAAATGGTGTCCTATCAGTCGCAGAAAAAAAAAGGAAGTTTTACCACAGTTGACTCCGGCCGAATTCAAGCAACAATGGTCACACGATCAAATATCAAAAACAAACACAAATCGACCACTTTTATAATGCTAAACTCTCAATTTTTAATTTCAGATCATGCCCAGAAGCGGATGAATTGTACTCTTTGGAAGCTCGGAAATGTTTCCGGAAAGGCGAGTCCCCAGAAGGGATTTGTAGTCGCAATATGGTCATCCTTCCTGTCTACAACTGTAAGAAGCAAGGCCGATGTGAATGTGACTACAATCATGACCGATGGCTCATTTACCACAATGTTACGAATGAATGTTACTACGTGTACACGCAGGTACGTCCTTTGGAAATTGCGGTTGTTCTGATATTTTTTTTTATATATATTAAGTACACCCACAAATGAAAGGAATTGATATTTATGACAATTTTTTTTCGCATTTATCAAAATATGTAATATATTTCCATTATTGACACCGTCCAACACCACTTCGGCAGTTTTTAGACGATATAACAGAATCGAAATTGTTTTTTCACGGGTTTTTCCAGTGATGATGGATTGTATTGATGATATCGTCGGCTGTGCACATACAGGCGGCTGTTTTTTTTTTTTTTGGTGAAATAATAATTCCGAGTGGAAGACGTCAACGGCTTTCATCGTTTTTTTCCCTGTCTCTCAGTTTTTTTCTGTCCCTCCTTCACATAGTTGATGTGATGTTGAATTTCTTGGAAGTGGAGCAAGTCTGGGGGAATTGGAAAAGTGTGATAAAATCTTGGAACCTTTCTTCTTTGCAAGGAGTGAGAGAGTGAAAGCAAGGGAGAGAGAGAGAGAAAGTGAGAGAGCGGACGGAAGAATCTTTTATGGCTTCTCAAGTATCTTTATTATACGGGAAATGTCGCCTTCGTCCCTCTTCCCATCTCCTTGCTATCCTTCTACATCTTTTTCCTCACTTTCTCCCAAAAGGCTCTCTCGGCCCACGCTTTCTTCTACATTTGCCACTTTTTTTACTTTCCCCAGAATTCCTCTCTACCTTCTCCTATATGTTTGCTTTCTTCCCTTTCTCCCAAGCTCCGCGAATTTACTTTGCTTTCTCTTCTTTTTTTTCACTTTTTTATCTTCTACTTTTCATCGTTTTCTCCTTACTTTTGTACCGTTCCCTAAATTTTCACTCTCGATGATCGTGTGCCTTTCACTGTTTTCCTGCTTCACATTTCTTATCCCGAATTCCCTGGGTTTTGTCTTCCTTCATATAATCACCGTAATCACGACCTGCAGTTTTGTACTCAGTTTGTCTTTCTCTTTATTTTTTTTGTCTCTCATCCGCAGTTTCTTTCTGTCTATTTCTCTATTCTTTGTTCTTTTTATTTCAGCCACTCTTTCTTGCTCTCTACTTCTCTTTGCATGTCTTTCCTTCACCCTTTATTTTTCTCTCTTTCTCTTTTTAAACCTTTCATTCATCCTTTCTGTCCATACTATTTCTCTTTTAAGCTTTTCATTCACCCTTTTTGTTTATACTATTTTTCTTCGTAAGCTTTTCATTCACCATTTCTTTCTATACTATTTCTCTTTTGAAACCTTTCATTCGCCCTTTCTTTCTCTCTCTCTCTCTTTTGACGCCTTTCATTCGGCCTTTCTTTCTCTCTATTTCTCTTTTGAAGCCTTTCATTCGCCCTTTCTTTCCCCCTATATCGCTTTTTATGTCTATCATTCAGCGTTTCTTTCTCAATATTTCTCTTTTTATTTTATCTATAGCTTTGCTTTCTCTTAGTTTATTTTCTCGTTTACTTAATTTTCCTTTTCTCCCCATTTTCTCTTTTTGTGACTTTCGTTTAGCTTTGATTTCCTGCATTTTACGGCTGCCTCTACTGCATTAAATTAAACTTTTAATTTCTTCTATTAATTTCTTCCCTTCTCATTTACTTAGCTTTACTTAGCTCCCTCTCTCTCTCTCTCTCTCTCTCTCTCTCTCTCTCTCTCTCTCTCTATCCTTTCAGTCACTGTGTTTTCTCTCTTTCTCTTCTTATATCTATCAGTCTGCTTTGCTTTCCCTCCATTTCGCTTACTTTCTATATTCGGTTTTCTCCACGTTTCAACCTCTCATCTTTCACCCTCCTCTCGTCGTCCCTTTTCCATGTCTCTCCGTCATTCTCCAGCACCCTTAAAATCTTGACTCCATTCATTTCTCTCCCATATCTCTTGACATATTTTTTTAATACTAATCTATTTGTTTTCATCTCTCTGTGACACCTCTCTCTTGTGTGTCTCCTTTTTCAATTCCTCTCAACTCTCCCTTTAATATAGATGGGAGAAGCCTAAAGAGAAAAATATCGATTTTATGTATGGTTATGTGCTTCTCGCATACATACAAAGTATTGGTAATGATGATTCAACAACGAGAACTATACAGCCCATTTGAGATGGGGACAAACTACTACTTATGTATGTACATCTATTTTGGTCCCATCAATAGCAATAACAATAAGGAAAAATAGGGGAGGGGGGAATGGAGTCAAATGCCTCGCATAGTTTTATTTATGGTTTTGAACATCCATCATCAAAAGAATGTGCTCGACTACGTGGAAATATAAAAATAGAACCCCTCCGCAAAATAATCGTGACAGCGGGGACGATTTCAGAATTTCCAATACGACCCAACAATAATAGTAGTTCTCCCTTTAAAATGTATAGATAATCTGGAAGAAGAAGATTCTTATATCTTATTACATGTAGAAAGGAGAAAAGTGGAGCTGGGGATGCACAATGTTTTTTCTTCCAGGAATGAATATATGTTTTTTTGTTTGATTTTGTTTTGCATTTTGAACACTTTTTTTTTTGTGTTTACAGGGCTACTGCGAGCCTGGACAATGGCTGGAAATCTCGCAGCGTGGAGGCGTCGAGTGCACACCCAATATCTGTTTGAAAGAATGGGAAGAGCATCCTGGAGAAGAGATGAATTATGTCCCATACAACAATTCATGTCAAAAACTATTTTCCACCAACATTCCCGGATGTAGTGAATTACGATTTTACCGGGGAAGGAACAAGCCTTTATGTGTGAAGCCGAAGGTTCAAATTGGAGGGGTGGGGGCCATCCCACCGGCGGATTGTCCTGCCGGAAGCTTTCAAGCCGTCAATGGTCACTGTCAACCAAGGATTGAATTTGATTTTGGTGACTAAAAAAAATTTTTTCCCCCATCTTTTTTTAGTAAATCTGTAATATTTTTTTAGTAACCAAAAATGAAATTTTTCGCTGCTGCTGCTATACTGCCACTGCTACTACTCCTATCCCCGTTGCAAACGTTTGTTTTTTTTTTTTTAAAAGACATTAAAAAATATATGTAAAAATTAATTAAGAAAGCTGGTATGGTGGTGCCTTGTTGTCAGCGTCGTCGCCTTTCGTCTGTTGTTATTTTCAATATTATTAATAAGTGTTATTTTTCCATGTATGTATTGTTCGATGTATTTAGTTGCATTCATGTTTTTTATTGAAACAATCCTATACCTTATATACATAGATTACATTAGTTTTTAATTATTGTTTACTCTCGTAAGACAAAGACACTTAATGGCTGTGTGGTTGGTTCTAGCAATTACTTTTAATGATTATGTCCAGGGTCCTCCTTTTTGCTTCGCTAAGCGATCTTTATAATACGTAATTATTCCAAAGAATCTCTTGAGACCCTTTTTGAATCCTTATCTGTTAGTGCTATCATATTGTCGTTGGATGGACATTTCACGCCAAGAAAAAAAACTTACACAGAAATTAGCAATTACATTAACACGCTCACATAACCGTGGATTTAACCCGAAGTTGTTGTGTCACAAAATTATTTCGAGTCTTTTAAGCGGTTATTTTAATTATATTATTAATTACAAACTAATTAATGATTTAATTAAAAAATGAACTGTATACTAATTTCGTTGTTTGATGTTTAATAAAGAATCTTCCCAATGAAAATAATTTTGTGCACAAACATCCACACCATTAATTACAATAATTTTTCATTATGTCCTTTCTCAGTTCAGAAAATCAAAAAAATATTTCTAATTATATGTCTTAGCACATATGTTTTTGTAGTTTTCCCCAGCACTAAATTTTGTAATGTTTTGTTCTAAGAGGATATTTATGGTGATTGGATGTTCTTTAAAAAAATTCTGCTTATGTCAATCTGTAATAAAACATTTCTTACAGTTATGGATATTTATTGGGAAATAAACAAATGTCTCCCACCATTTTTGAACGTTTTATTAATGGCTAAAAATTTGGTGTTTTAAGTAAATGTCAATTCTGCTTTCCCCTTGGGAATTGTAAATGTGACATCCTTCAGTATGGATTGCATTTTTTTCTCTCTCTCTGGGCCCTGGGTTTTGCCGAAATACATATATTGTTGGTACTTAATCGTGAGAAGGAAGTGACTTGACTCCCAAGCCAGATCATTACCGGCCTATATTTTTGTGATGTAATCCTATGATGTTGTGAACTGTTACTATACAAAATGGGAAATGGGCTGAGGGAGACTTATTGTTGTACGTGATGAGTGTTGTTTATAAATGTGACATTCTTTCCCCTACGGGGAATTACATGTGTATATCTGTATGTGAATTTTGTTGTTGTTCAAGCTATGGATGTATAAATAACTTTACTATTATTATCATTATTGTCACTGTAGCTATGGCAGTGTCGCTGTTGATGTCGTGACCTCTCTTTTTTTTTTAAGTTTGTATGTGTTTATTTGTATATAGTGTTAAGGGAATATATATATTTATACATGTCGTATATATGGGTTATGTATGTTATATCTTCACTGAAAAGACAACAAAATGTTTTATGGGTCTTTTCTCTCCCTTCTCTCTGTTTAGTAAATACCTCCTCCGACTTGTCCTGAAAAAAAAAATGTACAGTTCCTTATGGAGAATATTCGAAAAAAGTACCTTTGGTGTGTCCTATTTCAACTGTCCTACTACTATACTGCAAGCAAGTGCAAAAAAATTAAAGCAGCTCCTACCAAAGACGGTGAAAAGAAAAGAGACAGACAGAGAGAAATAAATGTCGAATATTTTTTTTCTTTTGGAACAAAACATTTTTGTATAGATGCCGACTACTAAAGAGAAAGCGCTTTTTTCACACACTCTCTCTCATCAAGATCCTTCTCCAAACAAAAAAAAAATTGGGGGGGGGGGGAAAGGACAGAATTTTATTAAGCTTCCCGCTTTGGAGTAATTTCTCTTCTTGTCTCAACGTGTCCTTCGGAATTTTTAACTCTTTGTGCGGTACAGAGAAGTGCATTTCTAAGGGGAGGCTAAAAAATAATAGTGGAGTTTTTGTTTTTCCTTATGTCAAGTGATGATAGTGACGCTTTCCCCTTTGAATACTTATGTATAAGCTATCTCCTGTGTTACTACAATGACATCCAACAGTTTACTATGTACAGTATTTTGTAGAAAAAAAATCTTCCTCATTTCCAAATTATAAAGTTGGAATGATGTTGATAGAGAAAACGTTTTCTCTTGCTAGCAAAAAACTACATTTTAATTTGCTTGTGTCCAGCACCGTTTTTTTTCATGTTTTGTCACCAAAAAGAGAGTGACACAGTTCTGGACAAAAGTGTCAAGTTTTTATTAAAACTTTTAAAAGCGGAATTGTCTTTGTTCAAATGTTTCACCGCACTAAGAAAAAAAAGCATGGACAATAATCTTTTGTCCTGTGATCAACCCTTTGGAAAGAAAGTTCGCTAGCAAAATTTTGTTGTGAATGTGTATATTATATGGAATTTCTTAGGAAATGCACGGTATATAGATTGTCCCTGCCTGTAAATATTTTGTGTATATACACTACAATAATATGTAAATATATGTGTTTAATAAAAAGAAATGGTTGTATGTATATGGAACTTAAAAGTTTTTATTGCTGGAAAAGATTGTTATAATATCTTTGATATGTATAGGCACATAAAACACGGGGAGCATTGGTCTACTTTTTGCATTGTTTACTTTTCATCTGAATATTTCATTTGGAATAGAAAGTCTTTTTAGAAGAGAGAGAGAGGGAGAGAAAGAAAGTGAAAGGCATGGAGAAAGGTAGACCACTAGAAAATTTATGGACGTGCTATACACTCTCCATAGTAATTAGCTCCAGAGCTTTCTCTCTCTCTTGCTCCAGCACTTTCTCCAACATCTATCCAGCAGAGTTCCGGAAACACTTGTCCATTTCCGTTTACACTTTACACCAAGAAGAGAGACAGGCGAGAGGGAAGGAAGAATTTTAATAATCAGTGTATAATAATAACCCAAGACAAAAACGGCGAAACTTTTCCATCGTACATACTAATGTCTATCTATATCTCTACCATCTACCATGAGCAATCTACCATACGTATATAGGTATACACATTTTGTAAAATTTTGATATAATTCTTTTCTTCAACACAGTTCCATTTCAAAATTATTTATGAGTACTACATTAGTAAGCAAAGGGTAAAGTTTGAGGAAGAAATTAAGTGGACAAATTTTTAACAAAAGGTAGGTCCAATTTGTGCGTGTACCTACCGTTGGTCCTTCTTCTCTGTCGAGATGGTACAAGTGAAGGCTCCAGCGACGATGACACAAACCGGGTTAAGTCGAAAAGTCAAATTTTGCAGGGTAAGTATAAAATTGACCAAAAAGATGATCTATTGTATTAATGTGTAGCTAATATTCGTCCAGAAAGCATAATATGATTTTTTTCAATTATTTTTTTTAATTGTCAGACATTTGCAAACTTGGAGGATAATGAAAAATGCCCTGAATGCCTTCGAATGCTGTTACGGAAAAACGGTATTTTTAATCCGGACTCGAACCGCAAATTGTTTCGAGAGTCGTATAGATTTTTGTATTCACTGTCGGCAACTGTCAAGTAATAAGATTCTACGTAGACAAAATGCACATGGGACCATTTAAAAAAATACGTATGTACTTGCCTTTTTTAACTTTTCTAAGTTAAATTAATTATCATTCGCAATAGTTCGCCCACCCGTGGAATTTTTTTTAGAAATAACATTTACATCGTTCAGACATCGTTTCAATCCTGACAGTTAAATCAATCTATGTATATTTATATTTTACATTATCAATTTATATTTTGATTTATATTAAATGGACAACCTTACTTTTCAGCAATTTACGAAACATTCAAATTGAATCCATTTCGGAGAGAATCATGTGAGGCAACAATCAAATAAATTGTCTTAATAAATGTACCTTCCGCTTTTGTCCATTCCAAAATGTTCTGGCAGACGAAATTTTCCCATCCAAGATTTCTTTTAGAAATAAAAAAAAAAAAGTCATGGCCAACATCCAGCTTTATTTCCTCGGTTCTCATCTTAAACCCCAAGAGAATCTTTGACCGTGAAATTATCCCGGAATTCATCCAGACATGAATGGATCCAGAGCCAAATTCCCAGGCATTTCCTGTAAAAGCCCTTCAGAATACAATTGGATCTCTCCACCGTAGCTTGCCAGGAGCTTGCCAGGAATATCCCCGAAAACTGCCCGCAAACCCTGAATTCTTGGTATTCGTGACCAATTCTATACGCAATAATGTAAATCCGAGAAAATCCCATAACATCAAAAGAAAAATTGTGAAATTCTCTGAAAAATGGCTCATCCAAACTTTCTCCAGTCCTTGTTATTGGTATTATGAAACACACCTCCCACAAACAAGAAAAATAAAGCTCAGAAACTCCTCTAAAGGACCGAAAATCCCAGTTTCTCTTTATTGTTACCGGTTCGTGGGGGTGCCAGAGATTACTTAAGACCTTCAACCCAAAAAATACGACTTCCCCAAAATTTTGCGATACATCCACACCAATGTAGGTATCCGAAGGAAACAGTCGTTTGGACAAGATCAATGACCTTATAAGCAAAAAAAAAAGGAGAGAGGAAACCTCTTTTTCATTTATGATCTTTTTAACAGAAAAAAACAGGGCTTTTTTTACCATTTTTTTTGGGGGTTACCGGTGTTCCTAATAAAATAAGCAGAAAGTGGCGACTGAGAGCTTTCACAGGAAGAGAATTGCGTCAAAGTCGTAAAAAAAAACTTTCTCTCTCATTTTTTCGTTGGGGAAGAAATCATGTAAAAAGAAGCCCTTTCTTCTTCTTCCTCCTTATTATTAAGGATCTCTTCATGTGCCCCCAGAAGATCTGGTACATCCAAAGCCTATCATAATCCCTATAATTATACCTGTGTGCATACAGACACCTCCAGCCAAAAAAAGGAAGAACCTCAAATGAGGGGGGAAAAGACCAAAAAAAAAAAAACGAGAAGATGGGAAGAGTAAAAAAAAAAGTTTGGTTACAATCAAAGAGCCGTTGATGAGTGGGGGGAAGCTAAGAAATGGGGGAAAAGGGGTAAAAAGCTCTGAAGGGGAAATAAATGTAAAAGGAAGGGGAAGATGAATTTTTCTTAAAAAAAGGATAAAAGAAAAAAGTAGGACGAAGTTTGGAGATGTCAGATGTCAGCCCTATGGAGCTTCCAAAGGAGAAGAAAAGCATAGAGTTTTTGTTTGAAAAAGAGAGAAAGAGAGAGAGAGAGAGAGAATCTCTTTCTCACTTGACTTCCTCTCTCGTCTTTTTCACCAAATCTTTCTCACATGGGATTTATATGGGCATCGTGCAAAGTCCTCGACAGATCCCAGGAGGGTTCAGGGGCCTGGGGTATCCTTAAATTAAGAATTTTGAAAGATTATTTTGTCAAAAAAACATTGTTGTTATCTGTATTTCATTGAACATCTGCGTTGGATTTACTTGGATTGAAAGCGTGTACGCAATTTGTATTTATATGTATACTGCTAACGGAAGTAGGCGGACATACCTTTTGTAGTATTTCGGCCTTTAAAAAGAAATCAAGATGGAATAGCGAGTTTTCCAAATTGAACGTGCGTTCTAAAATCGGGAGCTACATTTTAAATGAGATCTTAAATATTATTAAATATGAATGATTTTTATTTGACCAATTGTTCCACTGAAGAAAGACCAACCGAATGGCAACGCCTAGCCGTATTTCTTCGTCTAAATGAAATCGCGTAATTTAGTAAAATCTGCTGACCGGTAATCGATAATTGAATTCGGAATCGGTATTGGAGAATTTTTAAATCAAATTACAGATTAATCAAATTTGAATTTTTTGAATTGAAAACGAATTAATTGGAATCGAAATCTGTATTCGAAAAAACGTTGAAAAAGATTTTTATTCAAAATCGGAATTACTTCTTTAGGAATTACCAGCCCTGGTTTAAAACCGAATAAATTTATAGCATTACTAGAAGGAAAACAAATTTTAAAGCATATCATATAAAACAAAACAAAAATTGGTACTTCCATTAATAATTAAATATTCGACAAAAATTAATCTTAAGAACGAATGTAAATTAGAACGACAATATTATATTAATATTAAAGAATGTTGAGCTACAGAATGTAAAAACAAAATAATTCAGCCCGATGTCTTCACACAGGCACACTTCCGGTCCAAACGCACATGGCATTATGTACTAATTTATCCTCTTGAAAAAATGCAATTACAGAAAGTTCCTGGTATTAAATCAGTCAAATTTCTGCATCATATCTTTACTAAAGGACTTTGATTTCTGACTGCATTCACGTATAGATAAGGAACAATTAAAAATACAATGTATTGTCCTGTGCAAATTTAATGGCAAATAAACGGAATCTATTATCACTACTCGACATTACCTACTACATTTAATCTCTGCCTGACGGTGACATCACACCTAATGGAATCAAAACGCATGTAGGTTGTTGACACATCGGCGCCTGCTAAAATACTCGACTCGACAAATTGAAAACTATAGGAAAAGAAATACAATTACTCAAGCACATTTGTTCCGTGCTTAATTCTTTATCTAATTACCAATTACTTGTACTATAGGGTAAAGCTTGTAATTGTGGCCAACTGGGTTATTGTGGCCACCCACCAATTTTATCAAGGAACTACGCATAATGAAAGAAAAGCATGCAAATAAGAAGACCAGTGCCAACCCATATTATAAATTAATTATGGCCAGCAAATTCACTAAATCGTAAAATCAAAAAATATTCAAAAATTGTCAGGAACCATTCAAGTATTAACTTAGCCTGCTTCATTTTTTTCCTCGGCTGTACGGAATTATTCAACCAGACTGTCAGGATAACCCTATATAGATACATATACTTAAGTATATTACATATAATTCTACCAATTACATATAAGTCTATTACATATAAGTCAATTACCTGCAAATGGCCACATTTGTGAACGTAGCATGTTTAAAAAAATCATAACTTCAAATCAGTGAGGAGAAATTTAATAATTTTTTTTTGGATATAGATTAAAATCCTACATATGTATTAGAATCCCTTCTTCATTCCTTTCTTAAACCACAGCGGAAAAACAAATATGGCAAAAAAAAAACGTTGCAAAAAAGTGGCCACAATTTTAAGCGTTACCCTACGAATGTAAATTGTCCAAATATTGCTGCTCAAATACCAATTACCTTTTATTTCCCTTTCTACTAATTACAATTACAGCCCAGATATAGCGCTGAATGTTCTGAAGGGTACTTAAAATCCGTAAATATCTATCTGAGTCAGTTTGCGCTTTAAACAGTTTGTAACAAGTTTGGCACCAGTTTTATCCGCCCACGCAAAATTGCAAATTTGACGCAGGAAACGCAGATAAAATAAGGTAAAATTCATTTAAGGTTCTTTCGAAGAATTTGACCCAAGGATTTGACGTGGCCAGAGATGGCCAAAATACATCGTATTTAAAATACATTTTTGTAATTGTACTTTCAAATACAGGTATGTTCTTCATGTATTTTGTAGTAAGTATTTTGCTGTAATTTGTACCTTAAAAGTGCACCAAGGCAACATACAATTTGTAATTTTTTGATTGCACTTTAAAATACAAATGAACGCATAGGAAAGGTATTTTAAGTACATTTATTTGTATTTTGTATATAAAATACGTATTTTAAGTACATTTATTTGTATTTTGTATTTAAGATACGGATTTAAATACAATTACTTGTATATTGTAATTAAAATATGTATTTAAATACATTTACTTGTAGATTGTAATTAAAATATGTATTTAAATACATTCACTTGTAGATTGTAATTAAAATATGGACTTTAAATACAATTACTTGTAGATTGCAATTAAAATATGCATTTACATACAATTACTTGTAGATTGTAATAAAAATACGGAGTTAAATACAATTACTTGTTGGTTGTAATTAAAATACGGATTTAAATACAATTACTTGTAGATTGTAATTAAAATACGTATTTACAATACATTAGAAACTACTGATGTATTTTGCATTTTGTGTTCGACTCAAATTACAATTGTATTTTGTGTTCGACTCAAATTACAATTGTATCTTGTGTTCGACTCAAATTACAATTGTAT
>JAQGBT010000844.1:0-40493 GCA_034698585.1 Disparrhopalites patrizii | reverse complement strand
TCCTTCTTGCTTTCTCTTCTTTATTTTCTCCCTTTTTTCTCCTTCTTGCTTTCTCTTCTTTATTTTCTCCCTTTTTTTATCCATCTTGCTTTCTCTTCTTCAATTTCTCGCTGGGTTTCTCCGTCTTGTTTTCTCTTGTTTATTTTCTCCTTTTGTTTTTCCATCTCGCTTTCTCTTGCTTATTTTCTGCTTTAGTTTCTACTCCTTCTCGCTTCTTAATTTTCTCCCTTTGTTTTTGCGTCTCGCTTTCTCCATTTGTTTTAACTTTTTTTTTATCACTCTTTCAATTTCTACTGGCACCTCTTGCGTACATATTGTTGGTCGTCGCTCTCACTTTTTCTCTGACACGCTGGAATTCTCTGCCTTTTATTCTTCCGGTTTCCGATTCTTCCCTTTACGAGTTACTCCCTGTCGTTCACATTGCCATCACGGTGTGTTGAACATGCCATATTCTACTTCCTGGATAATTCTTTTCCCCAATCTGTCCTGTACCCTCTGCCTATGAGTACGAACTTCCCCGATTGTCTTCCCATGTTATGCTTTACGGGTGCTCTCGCGTATAAGAATGCCGGCGTTCCTCTTGCCCTTTTCGAGCTTGAGGAGGAGTTTTTTCTTGATTCATCGTCCTATTTATATCTCTGTGGGTTTTGGATAGTTGTCGCCCCTGTTTACCCGGCGAGTATTTCTACTGGACTTAAATACTGTATTTGTAATTAGGAATTTGTAGATACCAAAATAACCGAAAGGAATTACATTACTTGTAATTGAAATGAGCAGATGAAAAGTAATTAGTAGTTAAGCAGAAAATATTGGTCAGTTTACATGCACAAGTGCAATAAAAGGGCAGTAAAAGCATTAGGCAATTCATCACAGAATTGGAATTACATACACACAATGTGTACTTGAGTAATTGCAGTTCTTCTGGGTTTAAATATAATTGTGTATTTAGTATTTGAAAGTCGAATATTTTATCAGCCTTGTATTTTACACAATTTTCCTCATGTCTGCTCACTTTCTCGTTTCTCTCACTCGTTAACATGCTCCCTCTCTTTTTATTCTCCTGCGATTTCTGTCTGCTTGTAGTATTTACTACAGTCATTCCTATACAGTCCGAATTCTCCTTTTATTTATTTGTCACTCCTCGTCTATCCCCCCTTCGATATAATTTACTTCCCTTTGGTCTCTGCTATGTTTGCAGTCGCCTCTATGAATTCAGCTGAAAATGG
This sequence comes from Disparrhopalites patrizii, assembly GCA_034698585.1. Classification (NCBI taxonomy): domain Eukaryota; kingdom Metazoa; phylum Arthropoda; class Collembola; order Symphypleona; family Sminthuridae; genus Disparrhopalites; species Disparrhopalites patrizii. The sequence goes on along the minus strand of JAQGBT010000844.1, from coordinate 39,267 downwards.
CAAGTCACCTCTACGAGGGGAGAAAGTCAAATTGGCGATAAGGGGAAACAAGGTGGTAGAGAGCTGAGGACATCTTATCAGTACTTTGACATCAACGTTGCATGTTGTGTCTGCAAATCTGTATGTATACAATTGTATCTGATCCCATGCTGATTTTGGTATGTGGAGTGCATAAAACTATTCCTATACCCTTATGAATAAACATGGATATGCTGGTCATGTATTTACCTGCTCACTGATCATGATGCTAAAGTGTGTTTTAATTCGTCTAGGCACGTAATAAACTGCCACTTGAGCAGTGCAATATTGCTCTTGAGTAGAGTCACTGGGCACTGTAAATGAAGTCAAAAGATCCTGAGAACGAGCAAAGGCGATCGATTTTAAAATGGTGGAATGTAACCCGGTTTTGATATGACAATTTTCACGAGTTTCCGTAGTACGTAGAAATGCAGGTTGTGTTGCAAGGTCACATCATATGCATATGTATCTGTATTATCTGGATGACAACAATTGTTTTGCCATCACGGATGCCCCAGATAAATAAAGAGGTGAAGAAAGCCAAGAATTATATTTTTCGATGCTCATAATATGTATTCTTACTTTATTAACTGGTGAGTAGTTTAACAATTAGCATTGTAATTTTTTTAAATGCTTCAAAATTACAATCAAATATTACTTCGACTACGACTCTGACTGTATTATTTTTTGCTTGTGTTTCATTCCACGTATATTTCTCGTCTTGTTGTGCCGTCTTGATTTTTTGCTCTTGATGTTGTTGTTGTTGTTGTTGCTGTTGTTGTTGTTCTCTGTACATCTCGCTGATCTTCGTTTTCTTCTTATTGTTGTTATTATATCTGATTGAATTTTTCTCCCCAATTTTGACATGTGTTGAATCTAGGAACTAGATTTCTTTTTCAATCTACTGAATGTGTTTTTTTTCCCAATTTTGCACAACAATATATATGTATGTAACTCCATTTCTTCTAATTTCCATGTTTTTCACCGTTTACAAGATTATATAGCCGTATATGTATTTTTAAAAATTCTTCCTTTTAGCTAATAGCATTCATAATTTTGTTCTCTAAAAATAGGTATTCACAAATGCTTTATATCTGCTGCTGAAAATGCTAACAACCGCATTGCAAGTTGGGTACAAATAATTGTCATTATTTTTAGCCCAATGGTTATTGCTTCTTTGTACAATAAGTATAATGTATAGAGAAAAGTAAATGTAGCATCTACTAGAAATTTGATCTTTTTTTTAAAAAATAATACAAACAATGCCCACAATTTCACATACAGGTATTTTTATACTATATAATATTAATAATTGCGAAATCATTTAATTTGTCCCTCCCACACGATAATGCCGCAGCCTGCACAACATTTTTTAATGTTGTAGCCGTCTTTTTTGTTTTTCCTGAAATGTTTATATATGTTTTTTTTTAAATTTTAAATCAACAAGAACAACAATATAAATTGTATAGTAAGTTAGATATTTTTTCTCTTTCGAATCCCCGTTACAATATTCTTACGGTACGTTCCACGTCCGCTGGAGTATGTACATTTTTTTTTTTGATAATTCTTGGAGTATCAAATCCAAGAGGTCAAAAAATGAATTATTTTTAATATATAATTCTTTCCGGTATGTTATAATATTTCTCATGTTTTTCCTTACAATGAAACTTGTACAACAATATAATTTTTTTTTTGAATATACAATTTTGAATTTGCTCTCTTCTACAATTTGTTTCTTATACTGTGGGGAAAAAATCATTTCTCGCTGTTTAAGTCCTCGCAAAGGACGCGAGAGTTTTGACAAGATTACCAATTACATAGCACATTTAGCAATTAACATTGTTTCTTTTTTTTTAAAGATACTTGCTTTCACCGAATCCTCAAGTATTACATCCAGAATGAATATCTTGTTTGTCGCTCTACTCCAGTTTAAATCCAATTGTATGATTTTTTTTAAAAAGCTTTTCTTCTTTTCTCTTTCCAATTTTTACAAATTTTATGGTTTCTTCCATTAGGTATTTAAATATTTTCAGGAAAATTATCTTTTTTTCGACTACCAGTAAGCCTAAATATAATCATGGTATTTTTTACAATTTTTTTAAGACACACTTTTTGTTTTATTACATGTCAACTGACCGCAGTTTTCCATCAGATACATGCGTTTATTCCAAATATATATATATCAAGTGTCGTCGTTTTCTTTCTTATTATTATTATTATAGATTTTTTTGCATCGCAATTGCAGCAGCAGTAATAATAATAATAATAATTGAATTTTTTGAAACATTATGAAAAATCGACAAGTTCAATTGAAACAGGTACGAAAATCACAGGAGATTTTCCTATATTGTGAATAATAATGTTACAATTATTATGACATTTTGGTATATTTTTTTTTTACAAATACATATACATATTTACTCCCACTAATAGACTTCCTTCCTTTCCATTTCTTGTAGTAAAATAATAAACAAAAACATTAAAAAGGTAAGTACACATATATATAATTCAAAACATAATACGAATCCCCCTAAGAAGGGGATTTTTGACCAGTAAAGTGTTCCTTTGAATATATATATACATACATACACGTATTTTACCTTCCGCGGAAACGACTAAATAAAAAAAAAATCCACAACAAGACTTGACACATTTCTGTACAATTGTTTACATCCCGGGAAACCACTTATATTATTAGGTATAGACCAGAACTATTTAAATCAAAACAAACATGAAAAAAATAGCCAAACCAAGTGTAAACCATTTACAATTAGTAGCGTGTAGTAAAAACATACAAATGTTAAACTAATTCTGGGTTAGTAATAGTTTTCCCCCATTTATGCCAATACAAATTTCGTCCAATGCACTGCAAGTACGACATTTTTGTAATCGCTATTAAATTACTAAAAAATACTACTAAAAATGAGTGTTGTGTGTGAAAATGAGAAACTGAAAAAAATAATTGTACCAACCTTCATATACACAAATATAGAGCAAAAAACAAAAAAACAAAACATTTTTTCATTTTTTATAACGAAAAAAAAAACAAAATTAATCGCAGTCCTCTGTGTTCTAACATACATTAGTCATACTACTCGTTCGATATTTCCAAAGTAAGAAAAAAACATTCTAATAATAAAGTAAAAAAACCGGTTTTTCCAAAAAAAATTGAACCGCCATACACACATCAGTATTACACGGTCTCTACAGTCATTTTTCCTTACTAACTACTACAATTCCACATTGCGATTTTATAACAATAGTTAACAAAAAAAGTAGTAACAAGTACAATAGTTGAGTTCTTTTTTGTAAGCAATTATATTTTTAAAAAAATGACAACATCAAAAAAAAAAAAACATAGTCGTAACTTCTTGTCCTTTGAACCTATAAAGAGATGTACATTTTTTTGGGTGGTATGCAAGCAAAAATATTTCCTTCAAAACGTATATACTGTTTAACAACATACTATTGAATTTTTTTGTAAATTTGAAAGACAAACTCAAAAAAAAACGTAATTAAGAGGTAACAATTTGAACGAAGGGCATTCGAAACCCTGGATTTATAACAGACAACAAATGTTGTTATTAATAATACGTAGAAATGATGTACATACGTTTAGTTGTAATATTCTTGGTTTTTGGCAAATATTATGATGTATTTTTTAAAAATACGAGCAAAAAAATTATGTATAGAGTTTAGAATCCAAAACACGTAAAACAACCATTTAAAATTTCTTAGGACTTTTAAGGGAGAAAGAGGGGGAGAAAGCAATGGGATTTACACCTTAACATTATCTTCTTTATCATATGATTTCTTTCTTCCTTCCAAAATGTAAATATTGTTTTTTCTAAAAAATATGAAATTAAAAGGCGAGAGTAAAATTCACGATGTTTTTCTTTCTACTAGTATTTATAAGAGACTATATACGTTTTTTCTTTGACATCTTCGAAAAATGTAGTATACAATACATACAATTCATAAATTTATGTATAGATAATATATAGATATATATGTATATATAAAACTACAAAAAATCATTTCATTATTACAATAGTTTTTATAATAATAAGTTTTTTTGATTTTTCAACGACGATTTTTTTTGTAATATACCTTTCTTTGTCTGTATTAAATCCATTAGTTTTTTTTAGAATTTTTCCTTTCTACAATACATAACGAACGTACATGGTTGTAATTAAATAGCATAATAATTGTTTTTGCCTCCACGCGATGACGATCTTCGTTTTTTAAAAAAATCTCGTTTCACAATAAATTCCCGTTTCAACAATAACGCATGTTTTTTCCTCATGTCTTATGTAACTTACAGGTTTCGTTTTGCTTAGGTTTTACTGCGAGTTCGACATTTCTACTTCGAGTTTTTACAAATTCTTATTGATATTCGTATATTAAAATTATCCGCTTTAGTTTTCTATAATATGTAAAGAATTAAATTTTCCCATTTTTTTCATATCCCGCAAAAATTCAAGTTTTCCCCATTTTTTTTCACAAGGTTTTTTGAGACAACAATGATTGAACAATTAATGTACCAAATATAAGAAGGTATTAAAGAGTTAATATAATAGTCATAACAAGTATTATTCTCTCTCTTTGCCTTCCACCGTATTCGTTAAAAGTCTGTTCTGTTAATTTCGCAAGAAAAAAATCGGTTGTTTCTAATGTTATTGTTAATGAATTTATATCTACGGATATACAGATAGTTTTTGCATTACTATTGTTATACTGCATTCAAAAATTGTAACAGGGTATACAAATTTTTTAGATGACAATAATAATCATAACTACAGCTGAAGTGAGAGAATGACCATTTCTTTCTGTTGTAGTAAATCTTATACATTTTTTTAATCTTAATAAACATAACAAACAGCGTAAGAACATAAGTGTGAAAATTCTAATGATAAACTATACAAACTAAATTTTTTTGTAAAACAATCAGCCTACGACCCAGTTTTTGTATTATTTCACATTGTATAACAATAATAATAATAATATAACAATATTTCGTAAAAAAGTAGTTTGAAAAAATGAATAAACAAGAACAACGTATGAATTCACATTTTGGACTAGACCATCAGGTTTTTTTAAATATATAATAATATATAAGAATAATAATCAATTCGTAACAATTGATTACTATTACGTTAATATTAATTAGTTTTGTAGTAATAATAATAATAATTAAATGTATGTAATAATAACAACATTAGTAACAACAACGTTTGTAGATTTGTTCTTGTTTCTTCCTTTTCTTTTGTCACTCCTTTCTCTCTCTCTCTCTCTCTCTCTCTCTTTGCTGTGTTTCCTTTCAATTATTACATACTAATTATTATTATTATTATCTATTTTAATAGCATTTGTAATAATAATAAATCAGTGTGAAAAATAATAATGATGAATCATATAATAATAATAATAATCGTATTATTATCATTACAACGATTACATTCCTTTTAATAATAATAATCTTACAAGTATTATTTTGAAAAAAATAAATTGTATTAAAATAAAATTTTTTAAAAAAATTTTTCTTTCTTCTTCATATAATTTCGTGATTTGAACTACGACATAAGAGTAATTATGTAATTATTATTAGGATGCTTTTTTATTTCACGAATTTTTATCCTCTCTCTCTCTCTCTCTCTCGCTGTAGTATCTCTTTTCTTCATCGTCTTCACTATATTTCTTCTTGGCTTCTCTAAATTCTTGTCGTCGTTCTCTTTCTCTCTGTATTTCATCACTTCCTTTAGCTTCTTTGTCAGTTGATTATTTTTTAAAAATTACTATTTAGAGTAATAGTAGAGGAGAAGTTGTAGTAACAATAACAAGTTTGAAATCAAAATGCAAAAAAGAAAAAAATTGATTTCTTATAATTAACAATTAAAGACTTTGAAACAAATGACGTAAGGAATTTGTTATAGATGAAGAACAGAAACAAGAAATATATTTATGTAATTACAATAATTAGTACTTAATATATTGTAAATATAAGATTTTTTGGTCTCAGTGATGCATCAGATTTTTTTTTAGTCGGGGAATACATTAGTTTTCTCCAAGGCTCTTTCGTTTATATATATCCTCTCCATCCACTTTCACCGATTAAGACAAGATTTATTTGTAATCACGTAATAATAACAATAGTAACAAATTTCGATATCTATATAGTAAGTTAATAGTAATATAACAGTAATTTGACTATACTGCTTAGGAAGTTGATGATGATATTTTTTTTCCATTATTGTATTCCTTTTTTTTATACCCCTCTCTCACTCAATAGCAGCAGTTGCTTAATAGTATAGTATCCACCTTGTCATATTATTTTTTGGGTTCAGACGCTTTAATGAAAAAATTATTTACTACTACAATTATTATTTCAGTAATATTATGACAACAAGAGTTGTTTTTTTTTTTTTGCTTTAAAAAGGAATTTAAATTCCCCTTCATGTCTTCCTACTCCCTACCGTTTGACTGTTTGTTAAATTTAAATTATGCAAGAAAATGTGTGGTTTATCGGTACTAGTAGTAGTATAAGAGTGTAGTTTTATATAGTTTTCGTATTCGCTTTTTTTGTGTGTGTAAATGTATCTGTTTTTGACAAGTCGTAGATGTACACGTAGTTATGAGAAGCAGGACCTTTTTCCTTTTTAAGCAACAAGTGGCTGTTGCTGCTGCTGCTGAGTGGGCTGTTGCGGAATCCCGAAATCAAGAGTTTTGCCATCAAGTCCGTTTGAGGAGACAACATTCAAATTATTGTTTGACCAGATCTGTGTCGACTCGAATGGATTGTACTTTTCATAGCTAATGAGGAAGTCAGTTGGGGGAGAAATTGAACGGGGACGGGATTGACTCAGTAAACTATTTTGAAGGAGCATATTCGTACTCCCATTGCTGTTTCCACCCACGCCCAACGGGTGATGTCCACCGGAGCCATTGGCTGAGCCACCTCCAACAATCAACGATGATTGTAGTTGATGAGGATTGTTGAGGTGATGACTGATGTAGTCTACATGGATTGGAGCAAAGTGGGAAAAGAAGAGACAAATGTTATTTCTTGGCTATTCCCGCAACGGCACGTGTATGGTAAAAGTGATTTTGGGGAGCTACAGCAGTATAGAGCACAAGAAGAGCAAGGATATGTCTAATACAGCGTAAATGCATATGCGTATACGCAGATATGCTCCAGATACATCCTACAAGGCATTCTCAGGACAAAAGATTACAAAACAGAGCTAGAGGATAGACAGGAGAAAATAAGGGAGAAAGGCGGATTCGGGGGGAGAATATCAAGTATGATATTGGAAGCTTGAAGACAAATGCAAAACAACAAAGGGAAATGAGACAAGAAATGAGAAATCAAAGGATGAAAAATGAAAATTGCCAACCAAGAAAGGAGAATGCACCCGAAGGGTTAAATACAGGATAAATGAAGGCATTGAGGATTCAGAAATTATTAAGAAAAATAGAGGAAACTATGAAAAATGGGAAGAAAGAAAATTAAAAACAAATTATATTAGTACAAGAAGGAAAATGAAGAAAAATAAAAAAACAAATGATCAAAGAAGGAAAAGGAAGAAAATTCGAAATAAATTATAAAAGAAGGAAAAGGAAGAAAATTCAGAACAAATTATAAAAGAAGGAAAAGGAAGAAAAATCAAGAATAAAATTAAAGAAATGATGAGATTGCCAGAGAAAGCCGGAGAAGTAGAAGAAGAAAGGAAAGGGTTGTGGATTGGAGAATAAATCAATTTGTTGACGTTCTTACTTTGTTGTTGTTGTTGTTGCTGAGCTTGTTGCTGAGCCAATGCCCGTTGCTTGATGTAGTTGGAAAACTCGGTGGGGCTCATACGATGAGTTCGTTTGGAGCTAGTTTTGAGTTTGGTTGACCCGAATTTGGTCTGTGCAAAAGCCGCCGTCGTCATCAGGTTAGATCCATTATTGGGCTTGACACCGACCCCATTGACAATATTCGCCACTCCCGAGGGACCGAACAAGCTAAATGACTGATTGGGACTTGTCGAGTTCGGACTGGGATTGAAGGGAGGCGTGACGCTCTTGTTATTCCTCCCGTCCGCCGGAGTGACATTCGCATTCCCGTTGCTCACGGCCGCCTTGATGGGCTGAAATACTTGAGCATCCGGATTGAAGGATTTCACCTCACGGTCAGCTGCCAAGTCATCCATCATCATTATATTATTATGGAGACCCATGGGAGACACCTCACTGCCGTTTGGACTCCCGCCATTCGAAATCCCATTCAAATGCGCTTGGAGGAGGCAGGCAGTATTCTGACTCATCTCCGAAGACCACAGGATTTTTATGTTACTCTTTTCACCAATTCGGTAGCTCACCTGCACAATTAATTATCTCTCAATCATCATCATTCCACATAACGACCTTTCACATTTCTCTCTCTCTCTCTCTCTCTCTCTCCAAAAAAACACATCTTCTGTTACCCCATATAAGTAAATCTTTCCTTTCGATCCCAAGATTCGATTTTTTTTTCTCTCTTCAAAATGTTTCGAAAAGATTTCGGGAAGGCAGAGAAGGTATTTTTTGAGTGAGACCCTTTCCCCCACCAAAATGTTTACCTCTCCAGGATCGATCCAGATACTCATTTCACTGGGCAGGTTCTCAATAATGTCACCGATGGGAACATTTGCCTCACTCGCTGCAAGAGCAATGACGGTGTCGGTTGGTTGACCAGTTTTGAGACACCGGTATGCCGAGCCCTTCATCGGACGGTCAGGATACCAATGGTTGGCAAATTTTGACTTGAGGGCTTTCTCCAACTCCTCACCAAATAGATTGACTCTCCTCCTTGGAAGTTTGTTGTACAATTGTGACATTACAAAATTCAGGGCTATCGATATCTCAATGTGCATCTAGAGAGACAAAATAAAATAAAAAAATACATTCCAGTAACCAATCAACAACCATTAAGCCGATTTTTTTTCTCACTCATTCCTCATTTATTTTTTCCCCCTTTTCTATTTTGGAGATTTCTAAATTTATATTCCCTCCTGTCAATCCATACTCTATTTTTTTTATTATTATTTACTTGCTGTCTTACTCATGCATTCATTATGAGACACACAAAACACGTACAACTCGTCACATGTACATTCTTTTGAGAACCTGAGAAGAAAAAATTCCTGGTAGTTAAGCCAAGAAATGAGAAGACAAGAAAAAAAAACGATATTAGTCTTCGCTCTTCACCGCCACGCCTAATGAGTTTTCAACTGATTTTTCCTCTTCAAACTTCAACAACAACGTTCTGACTTCCTAAAAAAAAACTCTCCCAAGCCCCATGATAATAATCTGGTGTGTACATACAGATACACAAAGGAGGATATTGGAATATTCACAAAATTCTACTGACAATCAAGAAGCCTCTTTCTCTCTCCCTCTCCCTGGCTCCTCTTTCTATCTATAAAGTAATAATACACACTCGGGGGAAAACATTCTAAACTTAGACCACATACTACACTACTTTATACTGGGACTGGGTGGATTTGGAATGTTTTAGAAAAAAAAAAAGGATTTGGTGAGCAAAGAACATGGAACGTAAAACATTTATCATTTTACAATGCACACACTAGAGTCAGAATAGGAACCGTTTGTACATTTTTACACTTCACCCGTACCAGATTTTTTTTTTATTCTGCTGGTAGTAGTAATAGTAATGGCTAAAACAACTGCACCTTCCTTATTCCTTGTGTACTAATGTACACATAGCGTAACCCCATATATTTCTTCCTCCTTCCCTCCTGCTCCCACCACTACAATTGCTACAAACTAAAATTCTTGCCAAAGAGCCTTCTTTTTTAACCTTTTTTCCCCCCTGAACAAACAGCTGTTCAATTCTGAAACTTTTATTTTTCTCTACAGGGACAACCTACTATTTTTCTTTTGAGGATGAGAAATACGGAAACTCTTCTTTTTTTTTCTTTTACAAAGACTCTATTTTTTTCGGAGGCATTACATGGAGTAATTATAAGGAAACTTCCTCCCATCATAATGGTAATAGGAGGATTTGGTAATGGGATTTTAAAAAGCCAAGATTTGCACTTTCCTATACGGATCATGAGGACGGCAATGAGAGCTATAACCACCTTTAATGCCATAATCTCATCCCGGGAAGAAAATGTCAAGAGGGAAGGAGCCAAAGAGAGAAAGAAAAGGGGGCAGAATGGGAGAGAGAGAGAGAGAGAGAGAGCAAGAATGAAGGAAAAAACCCGAATAAATTCTCTCCTTTCATAAAAAAAAGAATGACTCTGTAGAAAAAGTAAAATGTGGGTCGATCCGTGCGTGTGCATTATCTTCCTACAGACACACACTCGGAGACACGTCCCTCTCTTTCCCCTCTCACTTCACTTTCGGGAGGAAAGACAAGTCATTTTTAGAATTTCCATAGCTTTGCCAACAAAATACCCTCAAAGACCACATTTATCCCTGTGTGCATACGTATGGATATAAAGGCCATAAGGAAAGAAGAGCGCCCGTATTGGGCTGGGAGAGCCAAAGGGTAAAGGAGAAGGAGAGCAAAATTGTATTTATTATACCAAAGTACTGGCACAACTTTATGTAATAGAGGCATTATCCGGATTTTTTAAAAATATATTGTCACTTTCCCCCCCAATTTTTTTTTTCTCTCCTTTCAACTCCCACCTCTAACCCACTGCGCTTTCCATTCCAGTCCCTTCTCTAATAAAAAGTATAAAAACGTCAAGTGTAACAAGACGGTGAGGAGTCCGTGGTGAAGGTGGAGAGGAGGTGGATGGAGGAGGATAGAGGAGGATGGAGGAGAACACAATCACATAGCCATTGGCAAAAGTGAGACCTGTATGCATGTGGGCACATCAAAAGCTTCATCAACCATTTAAGAAAGAGAGGGAGAGGGAGGGAAATAATAATAGGACATTTTCCTCTATCCCTTCTTCTTCTTCGGTTTTTTTTTAATCATATTTTATTCCTACTACTACTACTCGAGGAGTATGTGGTGGTGAGTACAACACATGGAAAGCAGTTGGAGGAATTAAGGAGTCAACAAGAGTGCTCTTAATGGAGACTCAGGCCGGGGGATTCACACACATATGTGTACATATCCACATGGTTCTCTGTGTGTCCATATGTGCTCCAACGTATGGAGAGGATATGGATTGCCAAAGGGGGAGAATTGGAGGAGAAACTATAGACGGGAGGGAGGGAGGGGAACGAGGAGGAGAAAGGGAAGGAGTGAGAGAGAGAGAGAGTGAAAGAAAGAGAGAGAGTGAAAGAGAGAGAGAGAGAGAGAGAAGACGAGAGAGACAGAATGTTGTTGGCTAAATTTAGGTCGGTCGATATCTGAGATGACGTCAGAGGGAAAAGTAGGAGGAAGAAGGAGGATGAGGAGGAGAAAATACAAAAGTAGAGCACATTTTCATTCATTTTACTGCATTCCGTTACAGTAAGTACACACACTCTTCTTCTTCCTCGACTTCTCTCTTCTTTCCCCTTCTGCCTTTTCTGCCCTTTCCCCCTCTTCCCCTCCAACATTTCTCCTCTCCCAATCATTCCCTAATAGAATTTGAGTAAAAGAGAGGGAGAGAGATAGATAGATATACTTCTCCGATACAACTCTCACTCTTCAACCCCTTCATCATGGTATCTTGAAGAGGAGTTTTTTCCTCTTATAAAATCGTTGTTCCACTGACCCTGTAGTTGTTAGTCACTTGGATTCTCTTCCTTTTTTTATTTCTCTCTCTCTCTCTCTCTCTCTTGCTCTTTTGCTCATCTTATTTCTAATTATACTTGTTCCACACTTTTCTTCACCCTGGTCCACGGAAACATTTTATTAGCAATGCCTCAATACACATTCCTCATCCCGTACTTTCTTTTTCAATACTCCCTCCCCCCCCGCTTCCTCCCTAAACATTTGGGCTTCTTTCTCAGGCATTCCACATGTACGGGATATGGAGAGTTACAAGAGTAAAAGTGATGCCGGCAGGAGTAGATTATGCGGGTATACATATTAGCATGTGTGTAAAAAGTGATTATTTGAATCCGAGGGAGGAAAAAAAAAAGTTTAGTAATAACTAGTAACAAATTCTCTTTCTCTCTCATCCTCAATGTATGTAATTCCATGAGGGGGGAGGGAAATAGTAGGAGATTTTTATTACATTACGACGGCCAAGTTACTACTACGGGAATAGGGAATTTTCTTCATGTAATAAGAAACTCAATATATTGACCAAACTTCTTTTTTTTTTTTTTTGGTTCTTAAATCTAAAAGTGGGTTTGCGTCAAGCTGTATATAGATATAGACGGTAAACACAGGGGAACCGGAAGCCTACGCATGTTCGCTGGGCTATAACATATAGGGCATACGGGTATGAAGGGAGAAATTCAATCTTGAAACATGTATCAGGAGGGAAAATGCCAGTGTTGTAAATTAGTTTAAAAAAAAATCAAAAACTACCTCTTTCTCTCTACTATTTCCTTCATTTTTCCTCCTCTTGCCTATAGCACCTACACCGTGTAGCCAGTCACCCTTTTTTCTTTGGTGACGTGCCTTTGCAATTACAAAACTTGAAAAACAAAAGTCTGCACCACCTGGTACATAGGAAATATATAGGGAATATCCCTCTCTTGCTACATATCCTTGTACAGTGTGTGCAAAAAAGGGGGAAAAATAAAGTAAAAAAAAAAACAAAGCAAAAAAAAAAAAATTATAAATATATTTCGACCCAACGTTTTTCCTCTAGTTTGACTTTGTTTGGACAAACAAGAGGGAAAAAACGGCCCATTTGTTGGAATTCATTACCATCACCGTCATGACTTTTGGCCGTGTGAGCCATATAATATGGAGCGACCTTATACGCCTGCATTACTAATCATGAAGGGTTGACGAAATTTTAGGGAAAATTCGGATTCGCAATACCACAACACGAGGCCTTCCATTTACAATACATATGGGGAACTTTGCTCATACATTTTTTTTTTTTATTTCAAGGAATTGTACAGTAGAGCAGAGCTCTGTTCAACGTTTGCAAATATAATTACACATGAAAGAGGAAGAAAACTCATTACTGAAGGCCTGGAAGTACAAGGGTTAGAGGACAGAAAGGAGAGTGGTACACAGAATAAATAAAAAAAAAAAAACATAAATAAAGTAAAAAAAAAACTCGGGGTGACACCACTTTGACGGACGGGGTTGTATATATGTAGTTTGATTCCTTTTTTGTATGGATGTATGTAGTACAAAGGAGATTTGTTTCTCATGTTTTATGTATAAATATCAGTCCTTCAGTAGTGAGTAAGGTTTTGGTATTTTTTTTTTTTACAGAATCTCTTCTGCCTGTTTGTTCATAATGCAGCAAACTTGCATGAGCAGATACATAATATGTAGCTTTTGTGCAAACAAGAGCTAGAAAAAACGTTGTATGTATGTATATACATATATATCTACATATGTATACACATCCATTAGATTCACACAGAGAGACAAAAAAAAATGAAAGCAACAAAAAAAAAAAGACAGAAAACCAAAGCCAGTACTTTGCCAGATTACACCGCTTAGTATTACTACTATTAATATTTTGACAATCTACACAATCACCCCACCCCCGAAAAAATTATACAAGATTGGAGCTGCACAAGGAAATACAAACAAGAGATGAAAGAGCTGTATTATACAAGCGTAGAGAGGGAGAGAGAGAGAGAGAGAAAAAAAATAGAAAAAAAAAGACAATATTAGCAAGTTGAAACGTTCAGCGAATTAGAATAGTGATGATGACCAATATATAACAATGATAATTATGATTATTACTTCTGTGGCCTTTCAGTGTGGTTATTGTGCCGTGCAAAAAAAAAAAAATATACGTGAAAAACAACGACAATGGTGGTGTGTGTACTGATCATAGTGCGAGTCCATCAATTGCACACTACTCTCTCTCTCTCTTGTTGGCTATGCCAGATAAAAAAAAAAAGGTGATAAAAGTTGACCAATATATACTAGTTTTGCTCCTCGGACGTCAGAGTCCAACATGATAAAAAAAAACTGCACACACCAAATAACATGTGTGTGAGTGGTGTAAAGACAAAAATAAATCTCAAAAAAATAGGGGAGAAAAAAAAAAAAATTAAATTCATGGAGAAAAATATTTCATACGGTTGATTGGGTTAGATGCATATAATATTTAATGTACACATGTGGAGACTCTCGTCTCTGCTCCTCGGGGGAAAAAAATTATATAAAACTTTCTGTCTTCACGTCACCAGAGAGAGACTATGAGGAATTGTAGGGGCTGATGTGAAAAATAGGGAGCTGAATAGAATAAAAATCTACCGTCTTTCCCAGCCACACACACATCACATACATAATATAATACATCCTCACAACTTGAATGGAATAAATTTACGGCCTTTTATGCTATTCCAGCAGCTGAACAAGGAATGTATGGTAAAGAACACGTAGAAGAATGTGCAGTCTGCATTAAATGTGCACCATTAAACCTCTCCTTCCCTACCTCTCTCTCTTCCAAAGTCCATTCCTTATAGGCATATACCCAAGCTTTTTATAGTAATAATAGGCTTATAAGAAGAGTGATAATCATAATCATCATAAGTACGTGCTGGAGAATAATGTCTCTACGCACCGAGCACTTGATGGATGAGTATGCTTTTAGACATACATATATCCAGCTTATAATGTTATAAATCTGTTTTTTCCCCCACACAAGGGAGGAAAAGGTGAGTTGCGCAATATTACACACATGTACACAGGACGTGTACTTGAATCATGTGGGGAAATATATACATAACTTTAATTTTTTATACATATATATATGTACATATCTCCAATACTTTTAGACGACTTGGAGATTTGTGAAGAGTCTATTTTTTTTTATTTTTTTTTATTACATGATTATTATTTAAACTTTAAACAGAAAACCCAGAGCACATGACTTCGCGTGCAAAATTGAAAAGGCGCAAAAATCATCACCATACAATAACAAGTGCAAAAGAGGGAGAGAGAGAGACTTTTTTTCTCTCCAACTATCCCCATATGTACACACATTGTCAAATATCCTCACATGGATACAGGAGAGCACGCATGTATGGCTTGGAGAGAAGGAGAGTTTTTCATATTGCAAAAATACATGGGATGAAAAACAAAAAGAGCAAAGGGAAGAAGAAGAACAACAACAAAATTGCTGTACAACCCGCCGGCTCTTCTACCATAGTACTACGTAATAACTATTATTCAACTTTTACCTTTCAGTCTCCATGGTATTATCATGAGAGGATGAGCATCATCTGTACTTCACACAACTCTCAGTTCCTTTTCATTCATGTACATGAGTACATCCCATACCTGTTTTCGTTGAGCCACTAACATTGAATCTACATAACTATACTTATACCCCTTTTCTCTCTCTCTCTTCTATACATCTCCATATAGGGACAGACTCCCAGACAATGAATCTGGCCAAACACGTACAATTTATTTTAAATGAAGCCGAATACACACGTAATAATCCATTGTCAGACACTATTAACACATAGACACAGAGTGCGGGGAAAAGTGAAGCATGCACATGCATATCCTAGTATGTCCTTTTTTTTCTTTCCCTTTTTTTTTTTTTTTGCATCGTTAAATTGTAATGGAGACGATGAGAAGAGTCAACTGAATAATAAGGTGTGTTCCTTCTTCTTCCTTTCTCTCTCTCTCTCTCTCTGTCTCTCTCTCTCTCGTCTTTCCTTTTCTTTCTCTCTCCCTCTTCCCCCGTTACTCTCCTGGTCTGTTTAAAAAACATTATTATTATTATTTGAGTTTTATAATTTGAAAAGGAGCGTACGAAATGAGTTTTGTTTGGGACGATACCTTTTACAGTCCGAGGGAGAGGAAGGGAAGAAGAGAGTCCATATATGTATGATGTGTACCTCTGTGTTTAAAAAAAAAAAAATCTGTACACATCATGATTCCTCATGGAGCAGTTAAACAGAAAGGAGTAATAGGTACACAGAGTGAAAGAGAGAGAGAGAGAGAGAGAGAGAGAGAAAGAGAGAAGGACTGAGAGTGTAGTTAATAGTAGTATTAAGCAAAAGGGATAGTGGTGGTAGTAGTAGTGCAGCAAAATGTATTTAAATGAATCCCAGCTTTTTTTTGCATCGAGCAAATGTGACCTTGAGCACTATATAATACGTTAAAGTTTTTGTCGACTCTAACACACCACCACCACACCAAACTACAGATGAAAAAGCCCTTGAGATAACCTACTGGTTTTTTTCTCTCTCTTTCTCCCTTACCACTACTGTTACTGCTACTACTACTACTACTACTACTACTACTAGAACATTGGACATATATACAGGATTCTCTCTATAGATGACATGGTGTGTACACATAACTTTTAGTGCCTTTTTCTCCCCCCAACTGTTTGTATACATAGCCCACATTAGTGGGAACTTGCCTCCTCCTACTACTACTATTACTACTATAACCACAACTATAGAAAAGCCTGTGTAAAAATATGTAATATAATAGGAGAAGCACTTATGCACGTCACTCCCGCACACACACATTACACACACGCACGCATCAACATGAATGTGTGTACATATGGCCATAATCCATACATACAATCGCACATGGACAAGTTACTGGATAAAAATGGATAAAAAAAAATAGAAAAAATTATCAATTTTCACCAACTCTCTCTCTCTCTCTATGACAAACTTAAACAACTTTAGCAGAGATAACATGTACAAGTCACTTGACAGAAAGAGGGGGAGAGAGAGAGAGACTCGCGTAAAACATTGTAAATACTCGACGAGGCTTATGCCATTGGTTAAAAAATACATCATGGAATCATCTACGTCAACAACTGTGAACACATAGAAAGAGAGAGAGAAAAAACAAGACACATAATCCTCCATGAGTGACTAAGTCCAGAGCTTGTAAAGAGAATGAAACGAGAGAGAAAGAGAGAGAGAGAGAGAGAGAGAGAGAGAGAGAGAGAGAGGAACCACAGGAATGTGTATCCAGCAGTGTAATAACCAAAATATTATTTTTTCGGGGTTTCTCCTCCTCCCATTCGCCCGAAATCTCTCCAGCGGATTCCAGCCAACCATCCAAACCCTTCCAAATGTCACAATCTATGACGGGGAAAGTGATAATATCATAAAAATGACAAAAAATGCATCCAGACATAAAAATGATGATCAAAGGGAAATAAAAAAAGGGGGAATTGACAAATTCCAGGGAGCCACTAGTAAAATCTGGTCTTATTTTGAACAAACACCTTCTTTGGTTGCTCTTCAAGTAGGCATTGTTACTGCCACTAAATGGTAAAATAGTAAAAGGAGAAGCTAGCTATTGAAAGGCCAACAAAGACAGCTCATTGAAAATATTCTTCTTTTTTTTTTTTTTATCTCGAAACCCTCCCCTGTATGGAACAAGACTTTTGAGCATATGCACACCAGTCATGGACGTGTATATATACATATGTCTACGTTTGTTTCTATTATTATTGTAGAGACATGTGATGGGGAGGAGAGGAAATATTCCAATGATGATGTGGTCGTCAACAACGTATGAAAGCTAATTGAAGTATTACGAAAGTATTAACAGTTTTTTCTCTTCTTCAATATAGCACGTATACATTTTAACGCCCCTCAAATCCTCAATACAATTTTCCACAGTTGTTTTTTTTTGGAACAAAAGAATCCAGCAAAATATTTTTTAAAGGAATCAATGCCTATTATGACGGACTCTTCCTCTTTTGTCCCTTTACATGTAATACATTGTTCTCTGAGAAGGAGAGAGAGAGAAAAATACTTAAGAGGAAACATAATTTAGTTAAATGATTGTAACTGGGAAGATAATTACAAATTATGCAACAACAATGGGCATAGAGAAACGTAATGAATGTAAAAAAGGACCAAGAGAAATTCTGTACCAGACATTTCCTTTCCAGTGCACTACCAAGTTACTACGCCAAGGGAAGGAGAAAAGGCAGCAAAATTTGAAATTTTTCTCCCTCGGCCACATGGTTGAAAAAATATGTATGACAGTGCTTCACATGGACAGCAAAAGTAACAATAAACCACAAATTTTTACATGTTTACTTACTTGGAATTTTCTCCGATTCAAATTTAAATACCACAAGAAATATATGTGTATCCAGGACACTATAAGTATAGGTTTTAGGGGGAAATAGAAATAGGGGAAAAAAAGCACGGCTATATCCAAAAAAAAAAAAAACTAATGCACACTGTGTGTACGAAGAGGGAAGAAACACTTTTTGAATGGAAAATCCCCAAACTGGCTCATATGTTTTCCTTTGGGTGAAAACTCTTTGGAAGGTGCCGGATCCAAAAAAATAAATAACCAAAAAAAAAAAAAAGGAGGAAAATACACATTCACCAAATCCGATTAAGAGGATGGAATCCAGGAAATTTTCCTCATAAATTTCCTCTGAGAAAAATTTCTCAAGAGGAAAAACTTATGAAACTAAATATGTCAAAATTTTATCCAAAACAATCCGCTATTTTTCCACTTTTTTTTTTAAATTTAAATATAACAAAATCTATACACTCACACCAAATGCACACAAACACGGTCTAGAATGAGAAAGGGGAAAATATGAATGTTTTGTCTCTCCCTACAAGGAAAGAGGAAATGGTCGGAAAAAAATAATAAAATCCTTTACCCACAAAAATTACATGAAACCCCCAAATACAACACAAGGAAAGACCAAAGCCTCCTGTAGGCAAAGAGAAACACGTGTGTATTATCCTGAGTATTTTATTTATTTCGGTTCTTACCTTTGATTGTTGAACTGCTGATGGTGGGACACTCTGGGCCGAATAATGTTATTGTATTTATATTTTGTAGGATGATTATTTTTAATATATATATAATTTATTCCAAAAAAATTTTTTTTTCAGAGAGGAAACAAATATCTAAATATATAAACTTTTTTTTTCCCGTGGTTCTTAAATTTTTGTTTTACGCGAGAAGAATAAAAAAATATATGAGAGTTTATGAAAAGAGACACTTGTGAAAACTGGTGGTGGACTGGTGATGGATGCGAAGGTAAATGCTGTACAAGTTAATTGGTTTTTACGTAATGAGAATTTTTACGTTCTCTCTCCTACTAACTCTCCTATGCTTTTGTTCTTCTTCTTCATGGAACGGAGGAATAGCGCAAAAAGGAATAAGGGAGAAGAGCAGCAGATGAGTGACTAGCAAAGCATTTTTTTTCTCTCCCTCTCTCTCTCTCTCTCAACTCTCTTTACTCCTCCACTCTCTCGTCTATTTTATGTAGAAGAGAATCGCGAAAAAATATATAAAAAAAAAGAAGTTCTCTCTGTTAGTGCCAGTAGTGTAGTTTTTCACTTGTTATGATATTATTCTCTCTCACTCACTCGCACTCACTCTCGTCAATTCCCCTCTGTTCTTCTTCCTCTTTCTCTTAACTCACAGAGAGCTGGTGCTCAAACCACGACTAAACCTTCTCTCCCTACGTTTTTCTCCCTTTAAGCCCCAGCCAAAAAGAGTTTTGTCTTCTTTCCTAACTAGGCTTTTTTAAACATTTATATATATATATATATATAGCTATAGACAGAGAGGGAGAAGTACGTGGTCGTTTCTCGTCGTCCTTCCCTTTCCTTCCTTTTCCCTTCCTACCGTCCTTTCCAGTCCTACTCCTGTATTATGATTATTTAAGTATTTCCCAGTAAGTACTTTAGCTCTCCCAATCTACAGGACGAACTTCTTTTTCCCCGAGTTATGATTTTTATTCTCTCCTTTTCCCCTGTTCTCTATTGTTTTCCCTGTGGGTATTCGTTTTTGGGTGCCAGCAGTGAGTCTTTTGCTGGTTTTGCTGGTCCACGTTTTCTTTTAGTATATATTTTTTTTATTCAGTAGGGGAGATGTTTTTCCTTGGTGGTAGAATGAAGAGAGAGAAAATACTCTTAGGTCCTATGTAGTAGAAAGGCAAAGCAGAGAGGGGCGAGAGTCCCAGAAAGCACGACTCAACTTTTTCCTTCAGCTTTTTCGAGAAGAACTTGAAACTTCTCTCGATGCACAACTCTCTGCTATTGCTTCAAGTCATCACTGACTCCATGGACTTTTAGCCAAAGTCTTTCCATGTACGAGGCACCGAATCGAGAACTCAACTACCCATGCCTGCACTGCCAACTACATATAAGCTAGGGCTAGCACCATAAAAACGCGTAACTTCCAGATCCCAATATAGGTACACACTACACACACACGAACAAAGTCCTACTCTGGCCCAAAAAAAGCACAGACGGAGAGAGCCCAACTTTATATAGAACTCATTTATACTACATTTTCTTCCTTATTTTTACTCTCCCAAACTTCTCTCCCTTCCCCCGTCTCTCTTCACTGTCTCCATTTTCCTCTATTCCTTATTTTTCCGGATATTTCTTTCTTTAATATTTCCCTGTAGGCACTAAATCTCTCTTTCCACTTGCTTTCTCCCCCTTTTTTTTGCCTCGCTTCGTCCCTTTCTTCTTATGTTTTGTGACCGCACTTTCTCCCTTTCATGGTTTTCTCCTCAGCTTTCTCCTCGCCTCTTTATGCTGTCGTATCATTTTCTCTACTGTCTCTCTTTCACCGTTTTTTTTTCTGTACTTTTCTCTTTCGCGACTTTTTTCTTTGCATTTTCTGTACTTTTCTCTTTCACGACTTTTTTCTTTGCATTTTCTGTACTTTCTCTCTTTGATCACTTTTTTCTTTGCATTTTCCGTACTTTCTCTCTTTCACTTCTTTCTTTGCCGTATCTTTCTCTCTCCTCGTATCTTTCTTCGCATTTGTCTCTTTCATATGATTCCTTCGTCTCTCTTCCTGTCCTTTTCTCCGTTTCACTTTCGCCTTTGTTTGTCTCGAAACTTCTCTAACCTTTTTCTTGAACCTTTTGCTGTCTCGCTCTTCTCTCACATTTGTCTTTCATCTTCGTTTGCCTCACTCTCAGTAATTTTCCTTTCGCTCTCCTTGTGTTTGTTTCTCTCTTTCCGCGTACATGTCTCCTCGGCTTAACCATCAAATTCATGGGCGCATCCTGTCACACGGATTGTAAGAAGAAAAAAGTAATTTTTTTCTTCCTAAAAACCTTACTCCCCTTTTTAAGAGTTGAAACTTTTGCACATATTATACTTGTGTGGCCCGTTATAAGATAGTTTTTTTCTCACCCAAAAGAAACAACAGTAGTCGGAAATAGTTCTTGCCTTTTTTCGTTCATAGGACAACACACATGTAATTCTGTGCAAAAATAATAACATCAAGACCTTTCTCCGTGCCAGTAGAGAGGAAGCATGCAATTTTCTCCACTAATATGAAAGTGCGTGTATATACCTACATGTATGTGTGCTCTCCTTTTTTTTCTACAACTTGTGCTGTCCCATATTATTATATTCTATCTTTTATCATAGGACTATATCACACCATTTATAGGGGTTCCCCTTGAACAGCGGTGAGCATGGGACTGACAGAATGGTCTTAGTAACCTACTCCAGGATTGCGCATGTCGGCCCATATTCCCATTATACACTGGACAAAAACATTTTTTGCTGGCTCTCCTCCTCCTCCTATCCAGGAGGGGAAAAAAATTCTTTCATCAATTTAAACTCCCGCACGTATTATATTACGTTTTTTTTTACCCTTCTGTGCATATCAGCACTTTCAGGGCTCTTTCATATACATATGCATCCCATGTACATTTTTCATCTTTTTTTATTATGACTGTCATAGCAGAACGTTTTCACTATTTGTTTACAAAAATCCCACACACTACGAGGATAGGGAAAAGGAGTAACTTTTCCA
Organism: Disparrhopalites patrizii; assembly: GCA_034698585.1. Taxonomy (NCBI): domain Eukaryota; kingdom Metazoa; phylum Arthropoda; class Collembola; order Symphypleona; family Sminthuridae; genus Disparrhopalites; species Disparrhopalites patrizii. The sequence continues at coordinate 17,402 of JAQGBT010000844.1, read as the reverse complement.
TTCCTGGAAAAAAGGCACTCGTAAAAATGCAAGGGAGAAAAACTTTTTTTTCCCCTCCTCCTTTCTCCCCTTTCCTTTCACCGCACTGGCAATGCTATATACCATAATATCAACAAAAAAAAAACTTTTCTCCCTTCCCTTCCCCAATACCACTGTAAATAATACAGAGGATAACATGTTAAAAATAAAACTATTGTTGATATTATTATGCAACCAATAATTTCCTCTTACTCTGTACTTGGAATTTCTTTCCATAGGAAATGGTGAACACCTTTTTTTTTATTGTCCTGGGGAAAAGAGTAGACATTTGTATGAATTCGCACGGATTAATGACTTTTATTATGGTGACTTTCCCTTGAAAAAATAATCCTTTCCCCTCCCTTTTTCTTCTTTATTTTCTCCCTCTTATTCACCCTCCCCCCACACACTTTCTCCCGCATTTAGTTCTGGGTAAGACATGGAATGAAAGTACCAAAAAAAAAAAAAAAAGAGGATTACGTTGGAGACATCCTAATGGAGATAATGGGGGGAAAGGATCAATAATCATAATGCTCTTAGGCTTTAGGAGACGACCAAGACTAGGACGACGACAATGATGATGATTCTTTCATTGTTTAGGATAATAGTAATAATAACGTGTGCTCCGAGATCACATGTGCTCAATTCCCAAATGAGATAAAAAGAAGTGCAAGTTTTCCTCTATTACTATATTCTCTCTCTCTCTCTCTCTTTCTTTTTTCTTTTTGGCCCCTTCATCTTTCTTCTCCGTCTTGACGTGACAAGGGCAATTGCTATTTGACGACACAAAGAATAATGAAATGAGGGATTCTGTGTACTGCTGCAACTGCTGAGAGTTATAAGGGTAGCAAGATATAACAGTAATCGTTAGTCCTCCTCCTAGTAATAAGGAAGAGAGGGGAAAAAAACAGGATCCATAAAGTTAGTAGATAGGGGTAGCTAATATACATGGAATGAGACAAAGAAAAAGTTGTCTGCCATAGATGTAAGTCTTTGGCCTGGTTTTCTCCTCTGCCAAAAATCTCTCTTTCTCCTCCTCCACCGCTCTTTCTCCAGCGGGAAGAGGCGGCGGAGGAGGTCGAGGAGGAGGAGGAGGAGGAGGAATGAAGCGCAAGGGAGAATGGATGAGCTGACACTGAAGAGGACGGGAGAAAGAGGAGAAAGGAGAATTGTGTGAGAGAGAGAGAGAGGAAATTGTGGGGAAGCCTCTGGTCTGGGGAGAGTTGTGAATGACGTCAAGAGTGGGAATCCATGACGTAAAGCGTGACTTTGTCCAATAACTACGAAGTATGTCAAGGTTAGCTGGCTACGTGGATCTATACACTTTTCCATCGATTTGCAATTTCCCCTCACAGGGTCCCACTTTACTCCCGCTCCTGGTGCTATTCCCATACCATGTATTTTTTTTTTTTTTTTGCTTTCTCCCTTTATTTAAAAGCCAGAGGAGAAGTGGGGAAGCCTCACTGCTCTAGTGTTCTACTTTCAAGGAGAAAAACTTGGACTTGCTATTCACAGGTATCCCTTTGCTTTGTACATATATCCACTACTACTACTACTACAACGGGAGTTGTGAACAAACTGGCGATTCCTAGTATTTCTACTACGACTCCTACTAATACTCCTGATATTAGTAGTAAAGGTAGGAGGGGGAGGAGGAGCTACAATAGAAACACATTCTTCCAAGGAAGGTGGTGTTAGTTTTTTTTTTTTGCTCTTTCAAGGACTTCCTCCCACTTTCCCATGCTCTTGCTCTTACATCTCTTTCCTTCGTCTTGTTCTTTTACCCTCCCTCCCCCCCCTCTCTCTCTCCTGCTTTTTTTTTTGGTTCAGGTGGGAGGGGGAAGACTGCAATCTATTACAACTTCACCTCTATTATGAGCCCGAACTCTGAAGGGCTGAGGTGGATAAAATCATTCAATATGTGTGTAGATTTTAAGGGAAACCTATTATTTTCATTACTACCACCACTAGTACTATGCGAACTTTAAATGAAATGGGAAATACCAATTTTCTTTTCTCTCGTTTCTTCTTTCTTTTTTTTTCTCTCTCTCTCTCTCTCTCGTATATTCCCACAACTATAGCCCTTGTCCTGAGCTTGTCCAGATGGAGACGTTTAACAAGAGTACAGATATATACGTATACAGTGCTATTTCGCAAAACTTGCTCATGGGCAATTACCTATTTTTTAGTAGTATTCTTTCTCTCTCTCTCTCTCTCTGCCTCTCTCTCGCTCTCTCTCTCTCTCTCTCTTTCGTTCAATCTTCCTCTCTCCGTACCTTTCACTGTGCCCCATCCCGCCCCATACCCTTGTTGTGAATTCGTACTTATCCTTAACGATGGCCATTATTGCACACGAACAAAAATGTTTTCCATGGCTGTTTTTTTTTTTGGCTCAAGTCTTTTGTGGTAGTATACTAAAGTGTATAGAATTCAGTCATTAGGAATTCTTTTTCCTGAGTACACCCCAAGCTTGTTGGAGAATAATTCTCCAGGATAATTGCGTAGCCAGAGGACATTGGGAAATGAGAAAGAAGGATATGGGGAATGGGGAAAGAAGTAAGATTAAACCCGGGATCTCTCTGAAATTAATAAAGAATGGAGGGGACGGCATTGAAGGGGATGTGCACTGGGCGTACGCATGGATATGGTCTTTGTTATTATTATTTATTTATTATTAGACGGTGTGTACACACACTGCGGGCGAAGGGTAGTCGGTGTACTACTCCGAGACGCTATAGAGCGTCTGTGTATGAATATAAGGCTATGCATGTTCCTATTACTGACTAAACTCCGGACGACTACAACTACTATTATTAGCCCTCTGACATTGAGGCACTGCATGGTGTTTGGCTCAAATCCCTTGCTCGTATTTAGTAGAGAAAAAGTAGGTAAGATGCATATGTTGGTTTGGTGGACACATTTGGTCCAAAGTGTAGATTTAAGCCCAGGGATGACACATGCATATTTACATACTCTGGTTTTGTAGGCCCTCTGTAAAACCTTTAATATGACTTGAACACGATACCTGTAACAATAAGTAAAGTGTTATGACAATGTACAGTATTTGCATGGAAAATGCAAACAACAACCTTTCTCCCCTTTTTGTCAAGTGATTTCAGCTGAGTCTAACAACATCCACTTCTTCTTTCCTTCCCATTGACTCACGTAATAATGTTATTATTTCAAGTGCCACACACAAAAAAAAAAATTGTATACTTTTGCGTGCGAATGTCAATAATATTACTACAACTCCTACGTCCCTCCATTTAGTTATGCGTCCCTCCAAAAAGTGCATGAAAAGCCCCAGACAAGATCCAAGGATAAAAATTGAGAAAGCGAGTTTTACATTACAAGCATTTTTATTATTATTGTTTCAGTTCCAAAAAAAAAAATGAGAAACTGGAACCATTTATTTAATTCCAAAAAATGTATATATATATTTTTTTTTTTACAAAAGTCTCACAGTTTAAGGGAATATACCCACGTATTATGTATATACGGAAGAATCTTCCCCTTCCACCGCAGTATCACGGTCAAGCAGAAAAAGTTGCTTACAAGTTCTCCCATTTCATAATTTCTTCACATGGATGTAAATTTCATCACACAAGTATGTATACATACATGGAGACTGTGAACAAGAATATGCTACGTGTGTGTGCATTTCCATTTCATATAACTACCTTGACTCGGTAACAACAGGTGAAATGGAAAGGCCTTCTAATTGTTTTTAGTTGATACACAACACATTCACCGTGTCTACCTCTCATTAACTTTTTCCGCTCCTACTCAAAACTGGATTATATGGAGAAACATTCAATATGGACAAGTTATGATGGAAAAAGGACACAGATATGCTGACGCAGAGCCACACACTCATGCAGAAAAATACGTACTTTAGGAAATAAATGTCGAGAGAGAAAGAGACAGAGAGAGAGAGAGAGAAAGAGGATGGAGGGAGAAATAGAGATAAATAGATAGAGAGAGAGACGGGGGAACTGATAAACATGGAATAAGAGCATAAGAGACAGAATCGGAGAAATAAAGATAAATAGAGAGAGAGAGAGAGAGAACATGGAATAAGAGAGAGAATCGGAGAAATAGAGATAAATAGAGAGAGAAACAGTGAGTGTCGGAGAGTGAGAGTGGGGAAAAAAGGGAGCCAGAGATAAGGAGAAAGATATAAATAAAATTAAGAGACAAAAACAGAGAGATAGACAGAATGAAGGGAGAAAGACAAGTGTTTTATTGAAAATAAGTCTAAGCTTGTAATTAACCCTTTCTCCTTCTCTCTCTCTCCTGCAGTTGGAAGTGAAACTTGACACACAGTTATTACGTGAGCATTTGTCATAAAATAAAAGACAGGGCAGGCCAACTTGAGCGACACATGGCCAAAAGGAAGGAGATGGAATTTTTGGAGAGCACTTGTGTGTAAATGTGTCTTCCTGATTACGTAGTCAAAGGTATTTACGTTATGGGCTTACTCTATACATATATGTCATATATTTACGACAACACCTTCACACGCACGCAGTCACTTATTACCATGAGATGAAGGCAGAAAAATCATATGGGAGGAAGAAATGCATAGGAAAAAGGATGACTATACGAGAATCCATCTGTCCACGGCTTCTACCTCCTCCTTCCCCTCATCTCCTGAGTAAAAGTACAGGTATGAGGGAATTCCTTCCCACATATTCTAAATGAGCATGGCTCCATTTATGTAGAAGATATGGGGTATATGCCTCCTCACATTTAACAAATTAAAAACTTCCTCAGTATATACTTTATATGCATATGAGCATGAGTATAATGTAGGTCCAGCTCATTTCCCCACCAGCGTTCTGCGTAAGCAAGTGACAATTAACAATTTATTAATGGGCTAACTAGAGGAACCCGAGGAACCATGAAATTTGAGCATTATAATAATCAACTAATTGCCTATAAGAGCAACACGGTTACTATATGTAGCTAGCACCCACGCTATGCAAAAAACAAAATAGCATTTTCAATTATTTCCTTCATTTATGGCATCACATGAGCATGTATTAGTCCTTCCTTTTACAGTCGAACGGAAGCATACAATTACCTTTTTTTTCCTCTGTCTGTATACATTTGCATGTTTGGAAAATACTAGTACCTATAAGTACTAAAAGAACCTCCATGGGAAAAAGGCTATATCATTCTCCTCTGTATATATATATGTATTTGTGAAGCTTTTTGCTGTCACTAAACAACCGGATTTATGCGTTCATATTGCTATTATTATTAGTATTACCTATGTTGTCTCCTCATACACATTCTGAATGTGTACTTTTCTGTAATAGTAAGCTGCCTGAAAAAAAAAAACTTGGCTTGTCAAATTTAATTACGCTCATCAAAAGAAATATGCCCCTCTCTTACACATTGTCTTCTAATATAATTATGGACACTGGCACGGGAGTCATTTATTCTACGGGGACCTTTTAGGCGCTACATTACACACGTACATTTAAATTGCTTCTTTAGTGTTTTTAGTACCTTTTTGTGTGTCCTTTCATACTCCTGTTTTTTCTCCTACGGGCTACACAGTATGCTAAATTCTCGTCTATGTATTAGGAGGTCAGTTGACCCTGTCCAAAGTAAAAGAAAAAAAGCTGCCAAATATTACTCGACGATGTCTTCTCTTAATTAAAGGACATGGGGAAAGAGTATCATTAGAAAGAAACTCACATCTCTTCAATGGAGTTAATAGGATTAGCAAACGACACACTTTTTTTTTTAATCCTTATTTTTTGGTGTTTTGGAAGGAACCACGCACATCTGAAAAAAATTAACCTCAGCTACTAATACCATACTATTCATACACCCACACGGAATGTATTAAAACTGTATGGGTTACTGTAATAGACACTATCAGCAAAAAGGATTCTACATAGACTTTTTGCTTCAATTTTCTTGCCAATCCAAGCTTTATTCATGGACTCAATAAAAAAAAAAAAAAGGGAAAAAACCTTTCTGGTTTCGTATTTGGTAATAATATGTAATACCTTGAGTCTGGCACGTATCATTTACTATCGTGTGTGTGTATTTGGCAAGAATTCCTTCCAGTTAAATTAGCTTTCGTGCTTTTGCAAAAGGATTTTCTCCTCTTCTTATGTAAAATAAAAAAAAAAGTAGATTATACGGAGTATCCATATAATACTGTCCATAATGGGTAATATAATATAGAAAAAAAAGAGCCTTAAAAATGAATGTGTACATAATATATAATATGATAATCTGGTTGCCATCACGTACTATTTCTCTCTCTCCCTCCATGGTTTTTGTAGAATAAAAAAAAATATGCACATTATCATGACTTTTCCATCGGAGGAATTATAATGTTCATAATCTGTTTATTTCCCAGTTTCCTTACTCATAGCCCTCCCTATCTCTCAAGTATATGTCCGTATATGATTTTTAAGCCCTTGAGAAAATGAGGAAAGCACTAGCTCTTTTCCTCCGGAATATATTTAAATACTAAATACATATGTAGAAGGCATGACGATGGGGCCATGCGTTTATCACCACCCACGGGTGCAGGTATGCATACCCAACATGTATATCACTGATGACAAGACCTCTGTCAATTATGCTTGATTAAATCGGAATAAAAAAAAAACGGGGTTGCCACATTCAACACACACACATCCATTATACACATGTAAAATATTATAGAGAGACCCTTCATAAGGCGAAAAAAAAATTGTAACTAAATAAGAGGCAGCTGAATCTTGAGATTATCTTGGTTGATTACATAAGTTTTTTTTTTCCTTGCCTCTTTGATTGCATAAAATATGAAATAAAAATGTCATCGGAATCATGGTTACAGAGGGAGAGGGAGAGAAATAGGAAAAAAAAAGTTGCAAATGAATTCATAGCCACTTGATCGACGCCAGTGTAGATTTTAGAATATTAGATTAGTTTGGAGGGGGAAAAGGGCAGCAAATAAATGAACTAATTTAAGTTCTCCGTATCACGTCCAATAAACGGGATTGTAATAAAGTATGTTTTTTTTAATCCATAAAAAACTTGATATTAAAAGACATTTTTTAATGTCCTTTATATCCCTTTGTTTACCATGAGTTTTTAGCTTTGGTATCCCCAAAACCCTTTTTTCCCCCTGTAAAGTCACATCACCTTCCTTGCCGTCCAGCGTCTCCTTCTGGACTACCCCCAAAACTTGTGTTTTTACAGTATAGCCTTGGATGGGTGAAAAAACTGTTATTATTATTGACCAGATAGAGCAAGAAAGAAAGAAACAGTGGGAGTTGATCTTCTCTCATTCTTGTTTACTCTCCAGAGAGACATTTAAAAATACTGCAAACTGGATATTTTATTTCCAGACATTTTTTCACCCTTTATTATTGTTAGATTTTTTTTTGTTTGGCAACAAGAACTTGAATAAGGACCGTGAAAATATGATAGATTTACTTGACTATAGGAAAAGTAATATAAAAAACATGATATATGCAGAGAAGGGATGCCAGAAAAAAAAAACGTGAGAAATCAATTCATTATCTGTAAAAAGAAGTGAGACAAGTAGAATAATATGATCAAAAAAACACAATATAACCAAAAAAAAATTTAGTATAGTGATTCCAGTATTTACTCGTCTCAGTACAAAAAAATATATATCAAGTTCTATGGGTGAATACCAATGTTATTCCCTGAAGAAAATTTACCAACATAATCACATGTACTTATATACATTAGGGAAAAAGAGGCCTAAAAGTACTTGTGCTATTATACCCTCCCATATATTTACTCACTTATTACTACATACTATTAGATTTTCAACATAAGCTATTCCGAGGAATGAGTAGTAATTATGACTATCTTGACTGGAAGAGGGAGATATTGGGAAATTTTGTAAATTAATGAGTTTTTCCCATCTCCTCAAATACAACTTTATTTTCCAATATGTTTCCCTTCTATTTACACTGCCGGCAAATGAAGAGGATTTTATGAAGTTTGGAAGGAGCACATGATGGGCACTTGTAAATATTTACTCAACCATGTACATTTCCCAGTCATAATAAAAGTGCTCCAACTATGCTCTATATTTGGTGGTCAGAAGGAAGGGGAAAATATGGGACAGACATCTTAATATATGGGTTATGAGCAAAAATAATAATAATAATAATAATGGACTATTGTAATATCTTGGGAAGGAGACGGGAAGGTGATTTCATACACATATTACACACATAAAATATCCTACGTACATGTGTATGTACACATCTTCAAAGGCAATTTGAGCATCTTTTACCCCTTCACCCCCTTCAAAATAATGCGGACACAAGTGAGGGGATAAATTCCATATTTAATTGCGAATTCAAACTAAATTACTGAATTCACTATTTTCAATTGTGGAAGAGCATTATAGTACGTAAATTAGGGGAAAAAACAAGACAACCTCGGATAAGGAAGGATCCTGGAACTGCCGACTTCACCCATTTTCTGTGTCGGGCCTAAGCGGAGCATACACGTGTGGCTTGTCAAGGTCAGTCGGGACCTCACCCAGACGAAAATGGGGTCAGGAGAGCTTCATAAGAATACTGTCGTCATTCTTCCCCCCAACCGAGGCACAGATCCATATATGAGAAGATCCACCCTAATACTTCTCAAAAAAAGCCTGGAGAAATAAAATCAATCCGAAGCTCCACTTTTTCCCGAGCATTTTCCCCTGGAAAAATACACTAATACTTTTGAAGGATTTTTAGACCTTCAGCATCTTCCCCAGAATCCAGCCTAGACTTTCTGCCTGACCCTGAGCTCGTACTCCCTGCAGGACATTGAGGACTGTTTTATTTTGAAATAGACTAAATATATAGTCCTTATTTTTACCCATTTCCCCTTTAAATGTAATAGTACAGAAATAATAGATAATACAATAATAAATTAGTAATACACATATGTAGAAATATCGCGTTTTAAAACGGTTGTTGTTTAACATTCATGAGTGACAATGCTGAGAGATTTAGTTTTTCTTCGCATAAATATCCCCATTAAAAATTACCGTATTGCCCCCTCCAAGGAAGGTTATGTCCATATTCTTGAGGAAATCATCAACTTGGCTAATCTCAATCTGTAGTGTCAAGCTTTATAATAAGTATATAGTATAAGTGTATGAAATATTATTTAATAATACTTAAATGCATCCGAGCTAATGGGTCAATTTACTCCTGATTTTCAGTTGCCGAGTTAAAAGGAGCAATATAGTCATTCCTGCTATGTACCACGTTTAAGTACTTAATCTTGGCCTAGACCTTGGTAAATATGAATCTAACATTAATAGTAAAGGTATTGATTTGGAAGGAATTCGGGCTTCCGTGTAATTATTTTTCGGTAAACACCCATCCAAGTAATCGGAATTGGGTCCCATAAACGCAATAGCAATAGAGTACCGTGGTCATTGCAATCGGTTTGAGCCTAAGTCCTATTTGCGTACCAAAGTATGTGCCAAGGGCAATCCGAGTAAATAAAAAACAATAGTGGTAAACAGGTACCAAAATCCAACTGGGTAACACAAGCAGCATGAATGGGCACCAAAGTAAGTATTAATGGGTACCTCCGAGAAGGGGATGAATGGGTCCCAAAGCAATTATTAATGGATACCAAAATGCAACCGGGTAGCAAACGAAGCCATGAATTGCTACCAAAGTACTAATGGGTACCAACGTACCAAGATAGGCTTGAATGGGTGCCTAAGTAATCAGTATTAATGGGTACCAAATTAGAACCAGCAAAGGGTATGTGGGTGCCGAAGCCAAATCAGGTCTGCTCCTTATGGTATTTACCACTGTATCACGTGGTATTTACCAAAAAGTAGGAGTACCTAATTGGGTATGGACGGCCAACCATCAATATTTGCTACCCCAGTAATTTGGTAACAAAATGTAGGCGTATGAGTGTAAGGGAGAGCCAGAGAGAAATGAGCCTGTTGGCGTGATGGACCATTTCGCCATCTACCTGTCCGACGAGGCAAGTGGGAAAAAATATATAGACAGGAAATAATTCAAAAAAATAGAGCGCGAAGGAATTTATAGCAAATAGCAACATTTACTGAATTTTACTGGGACTTATATTTAATATTTAATTAGCTTCCAAAAGTAGGCCCGGCGAAGAAATTGTTGTTATTGTAATTAAAAACGGATGTAGAAAGGAAAGGTGAAGATTCTCTGAACATTTCACTTATTGTCATCAAGCCAATAAGTTTAAAAAATGACGTCGAGTGCTCCCAAATTACAAATTAGTGATAATCATCAACCTCCGAAAACCTGCAAGTTTTTAGAAAACCAACTTTTAATATCAGAATCACGAGTAAGTTTTGAAATGGAATTTTTCTTGATTTTATTATTGATCTCATGTACTCATGTTATTGATTGATGTTTTTACGTAGTTAGTTGTTGTAGAATGGATTAGTCGTATACGGTTCAGGATAGTGAGTAGTGATTATATGTTTTGAAAGGCGTGGTTGGTAGTTGACATGTTCCTGTGACATTTACAGTGTTGTTCCATTTATTTTGATTTAGTTTTCAGAACGAAAAATCGGATTAAAACAGACTTTTTTTAAATTTCCCGATCTGTATGCGAAAGTAAGTGTTGATGGAAGCCATCAACCATTTTCAACAGAACCGAGGGCGACGTTACACCCACCATGGAATCAGTACTTTGATCTGTAAGATTTATTAGTGTTGCTTTGCTTTGTCCAGTTATTAGGTGCTAACATTAATTCAGCACATTGATGTAGTATGTAGCGCGCGACAATCGTAAGTCAATTGTTCAGTTACAGATAACAATTGTTTGTGTTGAAATGAAGATTCATTCCGCCTGTCATTATTTTTATTGCAGAAATGTGACTTCAAAAGATGCATGACTATTTCGGTATGGAATTACCGAAAACTACACAAGGAGTCATCGCACAGCGGTTTTCTGGGATGCGTTCATCTCAGCGTCAAATCCATCAACAGACTAAAAGATGCCGGACCTCAGCTAATGACGTTGGTTCGTGCAACTAATAATGATAGTGAACCAATACGTAGTAAATAGCTGTTTTTGTTTTTTTTTTACTTGCCACAAGTTGACACCATAAGCCAATATGCAATCGTTCGAAAAAGAGTACTGTGACTCATTTTGTAAGGACTGGTATTTGTTGTATTTCAGGTGACAGCCAGGAGCAGCAGTAATCAAGAACCAAATGATATTTCCGGCGATCACTGCTACAAATAGTCAATCTGTTCGGAATTGTGATGCTTCGCCAATGGAAGTGAGTAATGTAGCATCAGGTTTTGAACAGAATACAAGTGATCAGGTTTCCCTTCCAGAACCTAAGATTAACAATGAGCTATCATCATCATCGCAGTCAACGTCAGTAAGGCATGTTAACGGAAATCGACTTGCTCGTCGCAATGTCAGCGGAAACAATCTATTTAGGAAATGTAAAAATTAGTGCCTGCTGCTTACGAAATAAGGACAACACCGCAGTGATAAGTTTATTACTACCAGGTGGCGACTGGTAGTAGCTCGTGGTATCACCCGTGTTGAAAAAATGTAACTAATAACTTCGTACCATTATTATCGGGGTGGGAGCTGCAATGGAAAAGTGTATTTTGTGGACCATTCAACTAGAACAACTCATTTTACGGATCCACGGTTGATGCTAGTTGTTGATGATACGAATGAGGATAGTAATAATCGAAATCAATAGAAACACTGCGATGCCAGTAGAAACTGCTGCAATGACCAGGTGTACTAACGCCCCGCAAGGTGTACATAGAAATACATATCGAAATAGGAAGGTTTTAACTCAACATTCCAACGTCTACCGGTATTTCGGTAACGTCAGGACCAGGAGTGTCAACAATTGGGACAGCTAGTGGTATGTATTCCAGTTGCCAATAGTGCCACCGCCAGGCAAACTCCAGCTACACCTAAATCTGGTGCAAACGCGTACAAAAAATCTGAAAAATCGTTAAAAACGAAACAGCAAGATTTGAGCTCGATGATTAAAGGCCTAATAGTGGAACTTTCTGCAGGCAGTTTCTAAAACCACATAACGGACATTGCCTCATCGGGATTAATAGAAAGAATATATTCGAGGTAAATATTTGCTACTACTATCACAACCATTGCATATCTCCTGTGTATTCTGTGTGATTCAGCACAGGCAACATTTGCAGAACCAACACTGGTTATATTTCCTGCTCATAGTAGTGCATTGCTCGTAGTAGTTTATTTGTACTGTCAACGGAATTGTTGTTGTCCTTATTACACAAGGATATTGTATTTAATTTATAGTTGGATAGAGGACAATCATAATGAAATAGACAAAATTAAATATCAAATGTATTATAATTTGACAGAATTCATATCGCGTTATTCTGAAACTAAGAGGCAAGGATTTAAGAAAGCGTCTAATGGTTAAGTTCCGAGGAGAAGGACTGGATTGCGAGAGAATGGCTACACATCCTCAGTCGTGAAATGCTTTGTCCATCGTATGGGCTTTTTATATTCTGCAAAGGATAACAGAGCTGTTCAGATTAATCCGGACTCGAGTGGCAACTGTGTAAGATATTTAATTTATGTGTATGTATTTAAGAACGGTGACAATGTCTTTTGGGTTATGGAATTAGTAACGCCATTCACTTTAAGAATCGAAATTAATATAGTTTGAATGTTACAGGATCATTTGAGCTATTTTCAGTTTGTGGGTCGAGTAATTGGAATGTCCGTATTCCATGGTCATAACATTAATGGATCTTTCACTTTGCCTTTCTACAAAATGCTGCTTGGTAAACCCATCGTACTTGAAGATACTCGTTTGTTGATCCGGAGCTGTACTCCAGCTTGCAATGAATTATGTAAGCAATTTTACATTTAATACTTATAGTTCATTATACGATGCTACTGAATTTGCATCCACTTTATTCAGAATAATTTTGGTGAACGTGTGTGTGAATTCATTCTCTAATGATTTTAGGGAAAACGAAATTGAAGGGGTAATTGATACCAATTTCGCCGTGGAATCTGAAAGTTACGGTTTAATTAAAACTCACGAACTAAAACCTGGTGGGGAATTCATTACGTTGAATGATAGCCATAAACATGAATAAGTGAAGTAAGTTTTGCACACTGCATAATTCTGGTTTGAAACATTTAAGAGTATTCAATGTAGTGCCTTTATGTTAATTGTATTATCTTTATGTCAAAAACTGAAGTATCATGGTAGTAAATATTTGCTATTATAAAATTAGATTCGCCTTCAAACAAGTAGTAAGGTAAACATTCTCTTTTGGTTTGTTTACATTAGGGTATACGTTGCATGGCGCTATTCACTTGGTATTGAGCAGCAGTTTCTCAGCCTTCAAAAAGGATTCCATATGAGGTTTGATTTGATTATCATATTACATCACGCAATATGTTGATGAAATAATTGTTTGGAAACAATCGATGGATGAATACTGAATGGTGAAATGAATTTTTATTTGCTTAGGGGTCATTATTAAGCGCATTTGACGAAACAGACTTGGAACTACTCATAAAATAATGGCAATCATGTTTTGGACATTAAAGACTGGAAGAAAAACACACAACAGTAGAATTTGGATTCAGCATCTAGTAACTGTCGTCTATTTGCACTTCATTTGGTGGGAGGGACCAATTGTAATCTACCCAAACCTCATACTTGCTTTAATCGACTCGAGTTTTATCGTCACGACAGTAAGGACATGATTTATTAAAAGTTAACTACGACTGTTAATGAAACGATCGGATTTCACGTGGGGTTTAAATGTTTTAAAATCTCTTCATTCTCATCAATGTTTTGTATTCGTGTAATTTTTCATTCGATTATTATCATCAATTTAACGGCTACCATTATTTAATTGTTATCTTAGACATGTTTATTGTTACTGTTTTCTGTGCTCATATGTATTTTTTGTACAAGCATTGTTGTACACAGAGGAAATTAATTTCGATTTTAAATTATTGACCGTGTACATATAAAAAATACAAGGAAACAGGAACAAATAAAGTTATATTTGTAATAATTTTTCTATTTACACTATTTTTGTGCTTACGTCCCTGGTTCATTATTCGTTGAAACCACCACACATGTAGAATCAGGGCTTAAACCAAGAGCGGGGCCGAGCCCCAACTTTTTAAGAGACCACTGCTTTTTGGGGAAAAATCCAGTTAATAAAACATTGTTAAACCAACAGTGATTGAGTATGTTAGTCACACAGACGTAAGAAGAAAGGGGGAGATGCTTGGAGTGAGAAAGAGGCGCAGTGAGAAGATGTGTGACGCGAGGAGAATCGGAGAGACAGAAAGAGAAATGGCGCGAGGAGAAAGTGAGAGACGGGAAGAAAGGAGGAGAAACGCGAGGAAAAACGGAGAGATGCGAGGGAAGGGGAATTCAGAGGAGAGCAAGAGCGACGCGAGGGGAAAGCCTATTGAGCCTCATGTGCTTCGGGAACTGTGTGGCAAGTGGCAATTAAAAACTTCGAAAGGGATTGGGCGAAAATTCGAAATTCGAATGGCTATTGTTGTATGTTTATTTGTTTATTAAAGAGAAACTTAGACGAAAGAAATAGAAAGAGCGATGCGGAAATGGGAAAAAGATCCACTGAAAAAAGAGAGAAATAGACTTGATCCACAATTGCAGTTTTTTGTCTATTATTGTTTTAAAATATTTATTGTTTCTACTTTTCTCTTTCGTATGATAAAAAACAATTTTGTGGACACTGGCCACCATTTCTTTTGGGACGAGAGTGAGATGGAGGAATGAAAGAGATTTATGAATTGTAGGACAGGGCACCAAGAGAGGGAATAACACGGCGTCCAGATAGGTTGCATCAGGTTGGGCGTTACCAGACGCGCTAATAGGGATAACGTGAGGCTTAACGTGAGGACTTTCCTTTTTTCATCTTCTTTCACGTTTTTTGTCACTCTTTCCTTCTTGTTTAATTAATTTGTTCGTTCTACTGTTAAATAAATATTTTCTATCGCTTTCAAAAAGGTTTAATTCTCATGCAAAATCGTTTAATTCTCTGTATTTTGTAATACACCAGCCCAAAAATGCACCAGACCATTTTTTTTTTTTTACATTAATTTTTTATTACTTCTGGGCCAACCCATTCCCAAATGATCCAAAACCTTTACACAGAAAAAAATCCCATTACTTCACTTCCTGAAGTACGGATCTACTATCGTCGCCGTGCCGACGGCGTTGAAGTTTCCCCAAGGAAGACCCTAAATCCATGTCAAAGCACGAGCGCCCCAACCCCGGATGATGCCCCCGCAAGAGATCAGCCGTTGCCGCTGCCAGTAGCCCAAAGCGGCAAGGAGACCAAGGGCTGCAAATACTCCCACAACAGCTCCCGCGAAAAGGATAACTAAAGAAATACAAAGGGAGGAAGGAGAAAACAATAAGAGTATGTAAGCCCAAATTCGAAGCTCATCGTTCAATCGTTCATCGTCCGTCGTTGCTCAATGTTCTCGCGTAAAGAATCAGATCAGATCGGCTGAAGTGTTTAGATAAAATTCAATTTCAAATTAATTCACAATTATTTTCACATGTAAGCAAGCTTGATTTCAAAAAAATAATTAAGAACAGAATAATTAATTAAATTATTAAATAATTAAGTACCATCGGAGCCACCGTTCTCACGAGCGGAACAAAAATCCGAAGAAAACGCCCCGCATGATCTGAGAGGTGGGACGAATGCCAGAATGTCCCCGCCGACGAGGGACATGCTGGCGACACAAAAACACCTGCCCCCATCTTCTGCAACGAAGTAGCAGTTGCCCTCTGAGCATGGGCTGCACTCGGTCATGTTACTGCATGCTATAACGAATTAATAGAACGAACCAATAATAATAACCGTGGTGTGCGAGAATTTGGGATCATATTTCCTCAATTAGCAGCAACATTAACCATTTATCATATTGCAATATACTTCTGTGTACTTCGTGAGTTATACCAAACGCGCAAAAATGATACATTAAATTATACCGTAAAGCGTGGATTACTATACCTTTACGATCTAGCGGTACATGTCTTGTATTTTGCTGTAATCGTGTGGGCGACCCCAACAAAAAATTATTTAAAAAACACGGGCCCACACAGTCCTCATTTCCCCAAACCCCAACACTTCCCTTAATTAAATAAAAAAGCCGTTTGGCTAGGGCCAGGGAAAAGCGATAAAGGTACCAAAATGAAATATGCACGCTAGACCTTGCCAGTCTATCCTAAACATGTTTCCGGCACATTATGGAACGCAAATTTGGTATAATAGTAAATATAAAGCGCTATAGGGGCCCAAAAGTATACCTTCAAGGCATAAGGAATACCTAAGGGTTTTTCAAGAGATTCAGCCGTAATTTATTTAAAAAATGTAAAAAATACCGTCTGAGCAAACTACAACAAGATTGTTTACAAAAAATGTGGTCCGTAAACGCCAAATAGGCTTTAAAAACAGAAGCTTAGAATGTAAGTAATTATCTCCATTTTTCTTGCATCCAGTAAGTATCATCTCCAAAAATAAATTAAAGCCAAGAAAATTGAATAATTTTTTCAAAACGAAGAGAAAAATTATTCAATTTTCTGAGAAAATTTAATCAGGATTCTGTATACTCAACTAATCAACCTATATAAATTAATTTTTTCAAAATGTTGTGCCTCTGCAGTCACGGCTACTGTGTAGAATGGCATAGGCTTCAGTCCGGCCCCATTGCAAAATAATTACATATACCAATTAATTTTTACTGTTAAATTTCTGGCCTATAAACCAGGGGTGCCCAACCGGTGTGATGTCGCGGTCACAAATGTAATATTGCTGCGGCGCAATGGTCACAAAAAATGTCGTATCATAAAAAGCGTAATTATGACGTAGGGACAGCTAAATTATGCTTTATGTTTTTTCGAAAACAAATTAAAATAGGATCCTAGTCTGTTTTGTTAGGAGCAAAATGTTATGGAGAATTTTTTAATTAGTATTTCAAAAATACTTTCACCTAAAACTACTTATTTTCAATATTGATATTGGTTTTGATGTAAATTTTAGAAATTAGCACGGAGTTGTGACGACGAAAATTTAGAAAATTTTCTGGCTAATTTTTTAAAAATGTTGTATAAAAATTGCGCTGTCATGCAGTTGAGTGTCAATAATAAATTGCTTTTCAAAAACAAATTTTGAGTGTACTAGCAAAAAATTTCGAAAAAACAAAGCATAATTTGGCTGTCCCTAATTATGAGGTGCAGTCTTGCTTGTTTTTATTTCTAGCAATGAGAAATACCTATACAAGATGAAGATGAATCGTTTCAAATTTGTACTCAGTATATTTTTGTTTCTCAGTCA